>VVHJ01002129.1:0-14505 GCA_015107715.1 Tylochromis polylepis
CAAAAGTTTTATGGGAAACCAGGAGATGGGAGAAAAAAAACATACCTCTGTATTTCTAATGAATCTCTGTCCAAAAGCAGCACTGTGTCTTTCTTTTACCAGAACATTTGTCAGACTAAACCACCAAACTGTTTGTGGTCTGGAAACTTGGTTTAGCTGAAAGGAAACTCCTTAGGATTTGTTTTGTTTTGTTTCTTCTTTTTTAATTTCTTTCTTTTTTTTACAGTCTATAGGAACGTTCTTAAAATCGTATTCAAAGGTCAGATCATCAGAAGCCTACAAAAAGTCTAACAGCAAAGTAAAGAAATATATTCCTTAAAAAAGCTAAAACACTACATGTGCTGTGTTATAGAAATCCATGGGAGCATTGCAAACTGCACAGGTGGTAAATTGGCTACTTTTTCTTGACTGTTACACTGGGCCCTAATTAAGAGGCTCATTGTTACATTTTGTTGGTGACTGACAGATTTTTGGACATCTTTTCCAGTCTGGAAAATTTCAAGTGAAGGAATTTTGGCCAGTTTTCTTATGCATGACCGCCGTGTCCCTTAATACTTGTGTTTCTTTTACTTGGTTGGCTTTTAGAAAATTAAGCAATACAATTTTTTTTTTTTTTTTTGGTATGAACTGAATAGTTTGACATTTTGATAAATAGTCTATGTGTATTCAGTTTCTTGTGAGAGCCAAATAAAAGAAACAGGTCACCTAACTTAGTTTCTTTTCAGTTACATGCAAATAATCTGTATAATGTTGTTCCCTATTTTTATTCTTTTTGTTACGCTAAGCTAAACTACTGCTGTACCTTTAGCTGATGAATATGAAAGTGTTATTACTCTTAATTGTTCAGAAAGTAAATATATGTACATTTAACTTTTCATATGTTTTTCCCTTTGGATTTCAACAATTAATCTATGTGCATTATTTAGGAGAACTGTTACAGTAAATTTAGATTTGATAAACAAAATAAAGATAACCTGGCCCAAGTTTTGCAAATTAAACAAAGTATACTGTGTTCTGTTGTGAGATTTACAGGTGACAGAAAAGAGGCAACCTAAAGGAGTCGAGAAATAAAGCTACTGTAGAAGTGCCAAAAACTGCAGGTCCTAAAATGGCCATGTGAGATTGGTTCTAAAAACAAACCAGTCCCCACTGACTCTTGTGTTAAAATACCCAGCCCAACCCCATACACCTTAATGTCCAACTTTACAGGAGAAATTATACATATTTATAACCTGATAAAATAAGCCTCTTTGGCTTATTTACTTCATGTAGTAGTTCATATTAAATTAAAGCAGCCGCTGTCTACAGTATCTGGGCAAGAAAGGCAAGTCCTGCTTGCCCAGTGCTCAGATAAAACCAAGAGGAAAGCAATCTCTCTTCTTATATCTCACAGAGTGTTTTATGTCATAACCATCTCTTATTGCCTATTTGCAACATCCTTTAAATGATTGTCATCCTCTACCTACAGATGGCTGTTGTTTCAGGAAGGAAGCTTGACCCTGCTTGACTCTGATTCCACTTAAATCTGCAATTCCTGTCAGTTTCATGGACATGTCCATGTCCTTAACAATGGCTTGAGTTTATCATGCTTAGAGGCCAGCTGTTTTTTCTTCGTTGTTTGTGCATGTGCATTGTAGATAATCTCTGGTATTTGATGAGAAGCTGATGGGAGACTGACGTGCCAGTCATACTGTCATTGATTCTGCTTTCACTGCTCAGTGATCTGAGCATTGTGTGAAAAAAGTTAGCATTGGCAAGTAAACAAACCATTTGTGATTCATCATCATATCAGATAAGGTTTCTCTTACTGAACATCTTGGACAGCATGTTGGATGTAAGAAACTTTAAAAAACTCATTTAGCACATTAGCAAAGGCCTTAATGATGGAGATGGGATGTCCATTCCTAGCATGTCTGGCTTAATAAAACTGACAAGCTGAACAGGTGCAGGCTAAAACATCACTTTCAGATAAACATTACTAAGAATTTACTTGTTTGACTCAATATAGTTGTTTTGGCAATACACCACCTTATGGAATATGATTTAGATTCAACATAATATTTAAACTGAACTGAGTTAATCTCCTGAAGCAGTAATATTAATATACTGATCAGGAACATTTCACTTTTGATATTTTATATACAGTTAACCAGAGAAGTAGAGTTATGTACATTTAGCCAATAAACAGAGTGCTCGTGTAGTGAGGTGTTTTTGTAGTGTTTAGACTCTTCTTAAATATCACTGTGCAATGTAGATGCACTTTGCTAGCCAAGTTGACTAGCTAGAACTGGTATAACTCTTTTGCATTATACTCCAATAAATAAATAAATAAATTAATTAATTAATTAAAAGATGGCAATGGTTACAAGTCCACATTTTTCTCTACCTAAACAACCAGTCTCTTTGTTTCCTCTGTGATAGGCATACAGACATTTTCCTATTCAATACTCTAGAAGAAAACATTCTTTATAAACTAATTCCAAAAATCTAAAAATATCTGCTAAACTAAAATGTATAAACACTGATAATTCAAGGTAGTGACTAAGAGGTTAGGATTAAGAATGTTAATCTGGTGTCTCGCTTCTAACTGAGCCGGCTCTGTTTCTTATCTTTTCCTCAATCTTTGCATTTAATAATCTGCTGGGCCTGATTACTAACAGGCTGGCCTTGCATGTCTTTCTGCCTTGACTTCACTGCATAGTGCACTAACAAAAGTCACAAACAAACCCCAGGCCAGTCATCAACAAGCAAGCAACAGCCCACGTTGATCTGTGTGCTTACTCCTAGATTCCCTAAAAGATTGATTTATCTAGGTTCAAAATTGTTTTAATGACAGATTCTGCATGCTATTGTGCAGATAAATGCCACTCATTTACTTCCAGTTTTTCTTTCAGTCAGTTTTGGGTCTTTTTTTGATGGCTCTGGGAGGTTACAGACCTATATTCTCCATTCAAGCCTGAAGGATGACCTCATGGGACTAGCAGCTGCCATTATTGTCCTCGCAGGAGTTAATAGGAACAGTATGCAGCCTCTGGAAAAAAAGACTGTCTTTTTTCTTTCTTTCTTTCAATTTTAGGAAACCACCACTTTGGCATCATTATTTATTTATATATGTATTTCTTTTATGATTTCTTTTTTTTATAAATACCTTTTTAATGTACTTAACAACAGTTCCCAGTTTTAAAGCTGGATCACAGCAGAAAGCCTGCAGCAGAAAGCTGAAGAAATAGCTGAAGCTGAGTAATATTTTCTATAATGTTTGGTGCTCCTTTCTTATAATACAGATTGACAGATATTGTGTAAAAGGGTGTAGTGGATCACAGAAACCACATGATGCATTCACGCATAGTTGATTGACCATTGTGTTATAGTTAAAGCGCTTAAGGGTTAGCAATGCTGATACAGTGCAAGACTGCTATACTGGCTCTAATGGCTGACTCTTGTAAAGTAGCCTTTATTTATCTCTGCGCACCCCTTGCTTTATTTTCAGTTTCATTTGTTGGTTTACTCTCGTATTTGTTTGTGCTGATCTTTGTTTTGTGTTTTTAATGCTATACAGAAATAGCAAAACAATGAAACTGCCTTTTATGGAGATTTGATCTCCTTGTATGTTTCCTTAGTGCATGACTTAGCCTTCCTCTTTGATACCGCCTGGTATGTTGGTCTGTTTTATACTTACTTGTATATGGGAAAGTTCAGTGAAGATACTGACCCTCTAAAAAAGCTTTAAAAATGCACCAAACAAAAGATGGACACAGTAAGTGGCTTTCTGTTGAACAAAGCAGATAAATTAGCAGTTAGAAAATCTTACATCCAACTGGAAGATCAGGAAAAACTCAAAGAATAGCTAACATTAGATTAGGTGGCCAAAAGCACAACGTTTCTCTGTGCCACTGTGTTGATGGGGAACCCTTTGCTAACAAGTTCATCCTCTTGATATGTTGTTTTCACTACCTCTGGCAATTTAGGGGTGGTACAAGCTGCTTTATTTTCTAATAACCTTATTAGCAAGGAATCTTGCACAACATAATGCCCAGATATGCCTAATTCTTCCCCACTACTATCACTGTCATGCAGGTGTTGATAGACCTGTGTCCATGTGCGGAGTCTTCAGTTTAACAAATTGCAAAAAAAGAATTATAGGTTTACAACTGTTTAGACTTTTTTTATACACTCGTTTAATCATTTTAGCATCAGCAACATGCAGCAACAGTAAATGTTAATAGAACGAATCCAAAAACAAAAGAAAAACGGTTTTATTGACTGGGAGTTTAACAATTAGAAATGCAATTAATGTTGCTTCATAAGACCTGCACAGGTCAATTAAGATTTAACTGACAGTGTCTGAAAGTGCATTGTATTCTTATTCAGGTGTTGGTGAATCTACATTATTGGACTTTGAAGATATGAGATGAAGTCGGAGAAAAAATTGTTTATGCATTTAAAAAGAAAACTGAAGAATTCAGAGTGTTCAGTAGATAAAGGTCCAGACACTGGTGATGAGTTTGGATGATATTCTGCACTATGTTGAGCTGAGGAGCCTGAAGTCATTAGACACAGTTGTCAGGGTTTTACAAATGGAGGACATCTCCAGCGCTTCACTGACTTCAGTCACAACACTGAATATCTGGAGCTATATATATAAATATTCCTCTGCTGTCTCCTGCTGTTGCTCCTCTTGGCTCATTTAATGTCAAAGCGGCTGAAAAATCTGTTTTCTTGGCTGAAGGCTGTGCATCCAATCTGATATCCTTCTGTGTTTGCAGCAGTTTGACCTGCACTGGAATGTTTGCGGAGTAATGTGTGAGCCATATGACTATCAAACGCTCTGTGGGCTTTGAATCAGACCACAGTTTGAACACCACAGTACAAAATTCAGTTAATCCTTGCCTGAGTTTTCTGTTTGCTTCTTAAGCTAAAACAACAGCTTGGGAAAGCTACAAGTAAAGTTTTATTTTTACTTGCGCCAGTTCATCGATCGGATACTTTGGTCCATTCTAACATATTTTAACAACTTTTGGACAGATTGCGAGTCTGCAGATTTGTGGTCCCCAGAGGATGGAAACCTACTTACACTGATTTTAACATTACATAGCACTACCATAAGGTTTGTGTTTTAGACTTGCATACCTATCTCAACAAATGTCGAATGGACAAGCATGAAATCTGGAACAGACTTTCTCCAGTACAGGACTCTAAATTGACTGTACTGCTTGCTTGATGTTAAAGCTACACTCATTCCTGAACTCAGAGGTTCTGCCACACCTAAGTGGTGTGGCAGATGGTCCCTGAGCCTGGTTGCATTGGTAGGGGTCCATTCTCTGTGTAACAAGTCATTCAGTGCTTTCACTTAGTGTCAAGTCGAGTCACCTGCTCCACATTCACAGAGGTTGATGTCTGCTTACCCAGTAAATCATGCGGCCCGTGTACTGAAAGCTCATGTCCTTTCTGGGGCGGTCTGATTTGAATCTGCTCACCAGCCATTTGCTGCATGCCATTAAACAAAGTCTTAAAACGCTGAGGTCTAGGCTGCTCTAATAGGCTGCAAATAAACACTGTCCAGCCAAAAATACCTGTTGTTGATCTAAAATGAAGACACATTCAACGAATACATGCCTTATTTTCCTACCTCAAATGCTGTCAGAAACACATTTCTTGTGCTATTTTTTTTAAATTTAAGTTAAACTTTTTATCCAGTTAGGTGCAGCACAGTGGACAAACAAAGAAGGAGCACACCTCTCAGTTATCTGTGGTCACTGTCAGTGTTGGGAAGCTGTCTGATATCTTTCATACAAAAACACCTCTCTGTGGACACGTGCCATGAGAAGGAGTTCTTTTTTTTTCACACTGCTTCATTGTTCTTGCTCACTGGAGATTCTTGGATTGCTTTCTGCAATATTATGAGGTCTTTACCTTGCAATATCAAGTGCCTTTAGATGACTATTTCTGGAATTTAGAAATGTAATATAAATAAAGTTTAGTTAAAATAAACTGAATTTATAGAGCACCCCACATAACCTTTGTCTCGATGATATGAAAGATGAAAAAGAATCTCACAAAAATATTATGATACCCAACTTTTAATAGACATAGAAATATTAAGTGACAAAACTAACTAAAATATTAGACAAAAAAAATCTTTTTATGAAAAAGCACGGTATAAATGGATAAAATAAATATTAATTTCATTAATTTGTTTAGACTGGCTGTTGATAGAAAAAAAAGACGAATACACTGAAGCTTGACCAGTGATGGTAACTGTTTCCACATTTTTTACTGTAATTCGTTCCAGTATGCTGATAAAATATTATTTACAAAGTGCATCAGTTGTACTGCATCTTGGTAAAAAGTAACTGAAATAGCCCTGGCTTACGTTTTAATGAAGACCCACATTTGAAATCAGTTTGTGACGTGAGAAAATCAGTTTGATTATCATACGAAAGTAACATGTTTTAAAAGAATATATAACGTTTTACATACTGAAACGATGGCATTTGTATATATTGGTGGCTTTTATACAGATTCGTTAGAAAAGGAGATGAAATGAGCCATTTTGGTTAACCTACAGACAGCATATATCTTCTAAATGTCTTTCTTGCTTATTTCACATGTGGTCATGAACATGTCATCATGTGGGTGGAAAATGAAAAACAGCTGCCAGGAAAAAATGTCCATCACTGACTTCAGCTGTTTAACAGGTTTGATTTGCGAACAATGTCTAGTAAACACAGAGCCAGCCGCAAAGCACAGATCCAAACACCAGCAACACCAGCTGTGGAAGCCTCTCTGTCCCACTGGCTGCTAATTGTACTTGCTTGCTGTTAAAACCTGAGCGGGCGGCCTGTGTGCTTCCCCCACCGCAAAGCACCATGGGAGCCTGAAAGGAAGTAGGTCGCCTCAGCGGTCGGTCAGGACTGGACCCATCAGTTGGCCTCTCGCCGATAAACAGCAGTGGGTGTTTCCTGTGATCCAGCTCTGTCTTGAAGAGCTCGTACTCTTTATGGGGCACCTTGATACCCAACACGGTGCATCCGTCTGTGGGGGTCAAGTCCTGCTCTATTCCGACCTCCCAGCCTCTTGCCCGACCACACTTTCCTGGCTTCGTACTGTTCAGCAATTTGGCCGTGGGCTCCCCCATGGCTGTGGCTGTCACCTGGGTTACCTTGAAGACAAACTCAGAGGCGCCTGAGATTTTGGGAGAGGGGTTTCCCTGAGCATAGTGGCCCGAGGCTCTCAGGGTGAAAGTGGGCTGAGAGCAGGCAGGGTCAGAATAGTGCTGGTAGATGCCCTCCCAGGCATGCTGGTGGGGATCGAAGGTGAAGTCTCGGGTAAGAAAGAGGACACTGGGACGGGTTTCACAGCGCTGGCTAACCCATCGGCCTCCCAGAGACAGACGGGCTGCAGGGCTGCGGGGCAACACGGGGGGGCGCTGGTCTGAGGAGCGGTACACCAGAGCACACACGGGGCAGGGGTGGATGTGATGCTGCAAGAAGAAAGACTGTTAGATGATGACCCCAAGCATTTATTTGTAGATTATGTCCATTTCTCCATTTATAATTATCGGCTTTGATATTTGATCATGGCCTCTTTAATAAGGCTTGAAGTTATGCTTCATGAAGGATGAAGGATGGACGTTTGAGTGACAAATGGTGAAAGGGTGCTGGTTTAGCTCACAGGATGACCATATATCACAAAGCTAAAATGCAAATGTGTCTCCCCCACCTGCTTTCCTAATATTCATCGTGCTACTGAATAAAGTTGAAAAGCTCTCAAAAACAATTAAACAACAACAACAAAAATGTAGGTGCTATTACAGGCATTAGCCAATTAGAGTCCCTCTTGGACCTCTGTGTTGTCGGTGGAACATTTTCATTTCAGCTACTTGCCAAATAACGTGGCTTCTTTGTGGTTCGAACAACCAATCCAACACTGACAGCCGCAATGCTTTGCAGGCATGAAAACAGTCTGTCTTAAATTTTTTCTCAGTAAATGACTGATAAATTTTCTGTTGACTGACTAATAGCCTCACTGACTAATCTTTTTTCCCCCTTGAGAGCTTTGCTTCAAGAGTAAATTGAGCAGCTTTTCCAGACTAAAAAATGTTTTTTGGCCCAGAAGAAACTATTTTTTATTATGTATAATGTGGTCTAAACCCAAACTGCCTCGATGTATGAAAAAAACAAACAAAGAGAAAATATTAAGGATTATAGTTTGTCAGCCTGTAGTGTGTTACTTTCTCTTAATTAACAACAAACTGTTTTCTGATCAATGCTTTTTGATCAAAAATCCCTGTGCTGTCTCACCATGGCATTCTGCAGTGGTTGCTGGTACCCAGTAGGTTTGTACTGAGTTCTTTGTGTCCAGTCAGTGTGGATATCCCCCAAGAACAGCTCCTGGACCTTTCTTCCATGGCTGTGGTATTGAGTCTCCACTCGTACCAAACCCATCTCCATCATGGAGAAACCCAGTGCTGCTAGACATCCCCTCCCCGCACGGGTGTTGTATAGCTCATAGAGCTTCCCTGGCACCACTCGACCCAGGCTGACACCCACGCATATTGAAGGGAGCCTGGAGGCCAACCTCTGCTTGGCTGCAAGGCTATGAACCACAATGGCCACTTTGCTGAGGTGGTGCTCAGCTTCAGTGGCCCCACGGGTGATCCAGGAGGCCTGGCGCAGACGGATCTTTCCCCTGACGATCAGGGAGTAGCTAGGATCCTCACAGCCGCTGTCGGTATAGTAGTGTTGCAGGGCCTGGAAGTGACGGTTGGGGTGGAAAGTGTAGGAGCGGGTAAGGAACTCTGGACCAGGACGAACTTCACATCTAAATACAGAAGGAGAGAAATGATATAGTTAATTGTGTCACGATTCTGAAGTCTCGAATTATTTGGGACAGGTCTCGAATGTGTTAGAGCAAGTTTTAATTCAAATTTATTTCTGTTGTAACTCCAACCATGATGAACACAGTTCTCTCAAACGATTCCATTAGTTGGCTTTTTTTTTTTTAAAGATGGAGGGTCATTATCATTGCTCTATATGAATTTGTACCTTATTGATACCCAAGTGCCATCCAGTTGTGGTGGTATATCCGCTGTGATTCTCACTCTGTCCTGTATGTTGTGGTACTGACAATGGGGCTCCCACTGCAGGCTCTCACTGAAGTTGGAGGAGGATGCGAAGGGACCTGTTGGCACCTCCCAAAGTTTTGTCCCTGTTCCTACCACCAACAGAGCTGGAAAGGAAAGGAAAATCAAAACAGTGCGTCAGTAACAACAGTTATCCCATCTGATCAACACACAAGCTCCGTTCCATGGCACAGGAAGACTCAGCCTCTGTCATTAGAAAATAAATGGAAATGCTAAGCGCCTCATGGTTCTATTTACATTTCCAACAAGCTACACTTACTGCAGTTCAGTGCAAACTCTTTTGCGATTGTGCTTTTGTTGAATTTTCTATGTAATGAGGAGAGAGCCAGTGCTATGTATGCTGCGAAACAGGACCTTTGTCTCGGTGCTAAAATTTTGGCTTGTCACTTCAATCAGCCTGCAGCTGCAACACACAGGCTTTTAGTTTGCTTTGAGACAGGAGGTGCGAGTGGAAGTGTTTGTGTGGGAGTGTGTGGTCTTTGTACTGTATATATGGTTGTATTTTGTTTTCTTTTAAATTGCGATAATGCAAACCGCTGGGTCAGTGACAGCAGCAGGCCAACTGAGCCAAACACATCTGCTGATAATATGATTTTAAGAAAAACACTCATGATGATGAATGTTCTTGTTCTTGAGTTTTCCCAAACACTGACAGCTAATCCAAATGAAAGCCTTATTCACTCTATAGCATTTTATTGATCTGACATTTGAACATCTGCAGTGTGTCTGCCATTAATCTTAACTGGAATTTCACCTCAATGCGTGTGTTGTCAACAAGGTCGAGTGCTCTGGTGTGGTTTCCAACCAGACAAAAGCGATAGGATTTTCTGATTGCACCCTCATGGTTGCAACATGAGGAAGCCCTCTGGGGTCTGTCTGGGCAATGTGCGCATTTTTGCATGTGTCAAAGTTATGGCTTCAGCTTTAAATCCCCCCAAAACAAATGTCAAAAAGCAAAGCTGCACGAGTTCTCGCAGATACCTCCATCTTCTGTTTTCCATTCCATTTTCCACTTGCATTCATTTTCATTTGTTAACTTGAAATATCCTTATTAAGTTTGCACCATTTCATGTATCCTGTTACACAATGAACTTGTGAGAAGTGTATTGGCAGGGGAATATTGTCATGTGTGGACAGAATGACTGTGTTTTTGCTTAGAGTGTGGTATCAGCCTTGTATCTAACTCTGTCATTTTCTGGGCATACTCCTCAGAGATTCGGGTTCATATTGACATGATAGCATCGCACAGTTGCTGCAGACTTCTCAGCTGCACATCCATAACGTCAATCTCCTCTTCCACCACATCCCAAAGGTGCTCTATTGGCTTGAGACTCTGCATTGCGATGTTCAGCAAACCAGTTTGAGATGACCTTAACTTTGTGACATTGTGCGTGTGTGGTTTCTGCTGGTAGTAGCCATCAGACTGGTATGCCGTGGTCATGAAGGGATGGACATGGTCAGTAACAATGCTCAGGTAGGCTGTGGCATTTGATCATTTGGTGCCAAGGGGCCCAAGGTGTGACGAGAAAACATTCCCCACGCCATGACACCAGTACCACCAGCCTGAAATGTTGTTATGAAGCAGGATAGATCCATTGTTTCATGTTATATACCCAAATCAGATCCTACCATCCAAACATCCCAACGGAAGTCAAAACTCATCAGACCAGGCAACATTTTTCCAGTCTTCAATTTCAGTGAGCCTGTGTGAATTGCAGTTTCAGTTTTCTGTTCTTGGCTGACTGGTGTAGCCCATCTGCTTCAGAGTTTGACGTGTTGTATGTTCAGAGATGCTTCTCTGTAAAACATGGTTGTAGCCAGTAGTTTTTTGAGTTACTTTTGGCTTTCTGTCTGCATGAAGGAGACTGGCCATTCTGCTTTGACCTTTGACGCCAACAAGATATTTTCGCTCAGAGAACCTCCACTCACTGGATATTTTCTCTTTTTTGGACCATTCTCTGGGAACCTTAGAGATGGCACCAACAACTATGCCATATTCAAAATCACTCAAATCACTTTTCTTCCCCATTCTGATGCTTGGTTCTAACTTCAACAGGATGTCCAGACCGTGTCTGCATGCCAAAATGTCTTGAGTTGCGGCCATGTGATTAACTGTTTAGATATTTGTGTTAATGAGCTGCTGAACAAGTGTTCCTGATGAGGATGTCAATGAGTGTATATGACTGATAACTAGCGGTGCGTTCCTGAATAAGTCGGAAATTCTGATTTACCAGTCAGACATTTTTTGTGAGACACCCCCTCAAGTTGGAAATGGCAGTATTAGTGGGAACAGATCAACATACCCTGATTTAGCGATCCAAGATGGCAGCACTGAATGTAAACAGTAAAGCTGTAAAACTGCCATATACAGAGCAGTGATCAGGCTCTATGCATGAAAGTGCTTTTTAAGTGCAACAGTCTTTTGCTGAATACATTTGAAATCATTGCACTTTGCTGTAAGTTTCTGTATTCCATTTAATTTTTCCTCCCTTTCCTTTTTACTAGCTCTATTATTCCTTTTACTCCCATAGCTGTCACATTCTCCCTTTACTATTATTAGTAACCTTACCCCACATTTTTCAGGGAGAAGATCACCTGTCGAGGCTACAGCTGAATTTGGAGTTAGCTGTGCAAGTTTCAGCTAGAAGGACCCACAGACCACTCGGTTTTCCCATGGCTCAGCAAATGAAGCTCAAGGACTTTTGAACGGAAAGTGTGTGATGTTGATTTTCCTTTAAAAGGCTCCAAGATGGAGGCTGACTGATCTGCATTTATTAACCTTGTTAGTGTCAAATGGAGGATATTTTTTGTTCCCTTCCCTCTTGGAATGCTTCCCACACACGCTGACCACAACCGCAGACATGTGTGCTGCTCAGTCATTTCCCAACGTCCTTCCACCTGATGCTCACACACATAAACACACACACAACTGTAAAGTCTGACCTGTACATTCATGGGCCACAAAGCCAGACTCAAACTCAAAGCAAATTTCTCCTCCTTTCAGCAGTCTGTCAGTCTGTTGATAAGATTAATTCTTCTTTTTGCTGTCACAGGCAATGAAACATGTTTGCAATTTCCCCTATGCGGTAATGTGTTTGTTTATGCTCCCTGTCACTGCAGCTGGTGAAGAAACCCGGTCAGTCGGTCCCAGCTGGGGTCCTTTGGGAGAACCCGAAGCAGAAATGCTAATCAGGATTAATTAATTTCTATGGCTCCTTACAAGTCATCCAATTGGTCTGTTTTGTGTTATCTGTCCTTTGTAGCTGCATGCAACATGTTGCCTAAGTGGTTACTCACACAGAGCACAATGAATGGACACAAAGACAAGAGTCCCAGTATGTGATGTGGAGTCATTTGGACTGGTATATTGGACTTTCTGTTTTTTCCAAAGCATTTCTATAGAGTGTTTCTTGAGGTCACTTGTCATTCAGTCCCTTTCCCTCTCTTGGATCTCCTTCCAGTTGGGCATATGGTTGCATTTACTAAAAGAGTGCTCATAAAAGCAGAGCTTAGTAAAACAAAATTGCTCATCGTGGGGTTTTAAGTATTCTTCTACAAAAGAGCCCTATTCCAACCACAAGTGAGGTGATGGTGTAATACATATGATAATATCCAATCCCGGTCTCCATTTGGAGGAGATGGGGGACTATTTTACTTGATTCACTTCCTACACAGGCAGTCACATTGCATTAGTTTTACCCTGTAATGGTTCCTACTGATTTATTTTTCCACAGCGGGCCCTAAAACTTCCCACTCATACAGCCTGTCACAGCATAGTGGTCAGTGCATCTTTTACGGATTTCATTACATATACCAGTAAAACTTTATGTAAGACTGAGATTTGAAAGTTACATTTAAGCTTAAAGATGGATTTGATGCTTGCGGAAGTAGCTGAATTTATTAAATACTTTTTAAAAGGTTGAAATTTTCATTACAGAACACGTCATAGCATTTATAGTAATGTACAGTGACCATGCGCTAAAGAACTAGATTTACCAGCATTAAGGTATTCATAATAGTATGCTTTCTATAATCTTCAACAATTTTACACTACTATGTTGATCAAAATATTTAATAATTTAATACTTCTTGGATGACATTAGACTGTTATTTTAGTGTTTCTTTTTCTAATCTCATTAAACAGTTAATTACTTTGAAATATAACTCTAGGTCCTCACCTTAACCCCCAAAACCATCCTCTTCTCTTTCTTTAACCGTGACAAACAAATCTTCTTTGTCACATTGTTACAGAAATGCTGCAGTAACATTATAATAGCAACCCTAAAGCCAAAGTCTATTTTCCTCAAAGGCATCAGAATTTACAGTATTTAACAATATCCAGAAAGAATATTTTACTGACTACATAAAATGTGGGTTTCATACAGCCTTATAACTGATAGAAAAATAATAATAAACATTAAAGAGAAATCACTTATCAGAAAAGTAAGCTTACAGGTTTCTACATTCAGCTGTATGTAAGTTTTACTATTTGACAAGGACAGTCGTCTCTGACATGGAGACTCACTGCTTCTGCAGCTTTTCTTCCTTCCTTCCTTCCTTCCCATTTCCTTCCGCTTATCTTATGGCGAAGCGGAAAGGCAGCATGGTGTGCTTGTTAGCACTGTTGCCTCATAGGAAGAAGGTCCTGAGTTCAACGCCACCATCTGGCCTCGCTCTGTGCAGGATGTGCGTGAGTTCTGTCTGGGTACTCTGGCTTCCTCCCACAGTCCAAAGACATGAAGTTAGTGGGGTTAGGTTGATTGATGATTCTAATTTGCCCATAGGTTTCAATAGTTGTCTGTGCTAGTACTTGCCTCTTGCCCTATAACAGCAGGGATAGCCTCCAGAATGCTTATTATTTTCATAATCATTTTAAAGCCAAAACTGGGGGGGAAAAGTTCTTCTGTAGGGAACTTTGCTGCTCTATGCTGATTTCTTATACTAATTTTTGTATCTTTAGGTTTTGGAGTGTCAAAACAAAACAGCAGGTCATTTTGTTTTATTATCCAATGGATGAGTCTAACATTTGACTTCAAAGCTGTTCCCTTATTGAAAAGAATGTGACAAATCCTGGAATGACAGGATTAAAGCCACCTTCCTACTCTACCCCTTGATGCAGTCAGACTCTTTTCGTTGTCATCAAGCCTTACAAAACACTGCTGAATCCACAAGCAACAATCATTCCTCTAGATCCCATTGTGTAGATTTACAATTCTTCCACCAGAGGTCAGTGCAGCAGCCTGTGAGCTGCGTGTGGTCTGGACTGTCAGTCTGTCATCCCCACTAACACTGGCGTTCACCTCATCTGACTGATGACCAGCCAAAGTAATCTACCTGTCTTTGAGCTCATATATTCCTTC
>VVHJ01002134.1:0-14960 GCA_015107715.1 Tylochromis polylepis
AGGGTGATAAAGATAGCTATAACAGACACAAATGCATTAATGAGAACACACAAACACATGCATAAACCATCATACACACTCACACAGAGAGCTTAGTGAAGTCCCTCTGGAATCACTTTCTAAAGAGAGGCCTTCTGTGTCATATTAAAAGGAATTACAAGTAATAATAAGTTATTATAGCAGCACGACTCTGAGAATGGCAATGACCAACACTAAATGAAACCATAATAACTGTAAATATGGACATTTTAATGAATTTAAAATTGAATTTAAAATGCAGTAAATGGCCGTTATAATCAAATGTGTACCACACAGATAAAGTCACTGTAGCTGTACAAGTTGACACTGCAGGTGAACACAGTAAACATTTTACCTAACACATGCCAATACGCAACACCCTTAATTAATGATCTTATTAGTAAAAGTTTACTCAAATTTGTATGTTTTATGCAAATAAAGCAGTATATACTGGAATATGCATAAAATTACCCTGTATGAAATGTTGCCCACAGTAATCTGAATAGTGGATAAAGCCAGTTACAAAAATTCTGATTAAATCTGTTGGCATCTCAGATTGAAATGTTTTTACTGAGGGGAGTTTTGATCTCTTTTTTGATAGGGCTATAAACATAAAAAATAATGTCGGCAATCAGAAAAAGTCAATTTAAGGCATATTTTTTGGGAACTAAATGTTCTGAATATAGTCAGGAATTAAACAGGCAAGGTAGGTGGATGGAAGCGCTAGGGAAGTATTAAAGTGGAGATTTCTGCCTCAAAGCACGAGGACATTTTGAGGAGATGGTGTCCATGTACACTGACATTTCCTGTAGCTTCTCCATCAGAAGCAGCGGCTTTAATGCACATGAGAAAAAGAAAGTAATCCATTCAGCTGTTATCAACAGCAGCATGCAGATACCATACCATGTCATCAACTCCCACATTTGGTCTATATGCCAACCGAACCTGTTGAAGGGACTGTTTCACTTATTGAATCTCTCCAGGCTGCTCACTAGTTGTCTGTCTGTCTCCTTAAACACATCAATGTTCTTCATTCCACCCCACAGTAGTGGTGGGAAGATCAATCCAAATATCGATAGTATCGATACCAACACTCGTATTGGTATCGGATCGGTACTAGCACTCGAGGATTGACACTTTGTTTCTGTCCTCTAAATTCTGTATGTAGCCTGCTTAATTGTGTTAAATTCATTATTTTATTTTGGAAATTAAAAAACATACGTCACTCATGCACTATGACACATGTCTGAACCTTTTTGTGTTGACTATCACATCTATTTTATTTATAGCCTGTATCACATTCAAACAACAGAAACTGACCCAGTGTGCTTCACAGGCACATTTACACTCCAGGTCGCCACAAAACCCAGTTTCAAAATGCATGAAAAGTAGAAAGATGTGTTTTGTTGTGCTAACTGTTGTGAAAAATAAAAATCATAGCTGATTTAGTTGTTATTAAAATGTGTTCAGAATTTGCAAATCGGTAATGATTCATCTCCTAAGTCATGACACACTGCTGTTCCTTATATAAGCTACCTTTATAAGTTAAAAGTATTGGTATTTGTATCGGCAATACTGGCCCTGTATTTACTTGGTATCGGATCAATCACACACTACTGTTCCACACATCTGTCATGCTGTTGTGCTCAAGCTTGGCTGCCAGCTTCCTCCTGTCGGAGTCCTTGCATTTGAGCTTCACCCTTGGGTCATACCGCACCCTCTTTGGTTCTTCCCTGACTCCAGACCTGAAAACCTTTTTTTTTTTTTTTGTATTAAGCAGTTCTGTCAGGTCACTAATGATCCAGGGTTTGTTGTGAATGTGCTCTCCGTGTGCTTCACAAAGTTTTTTCCAGCCTGTAGACTTAAATCAGCCCTGCACTGTCTCCATAGCTTCATTTGTCAGTGAGATGTGATTAAAATCAATGTTAATTACTGTAAAATCATTAGAATGCCATGCTGGGTTACCAGGTGTGCTACAGTGGAGTGAGTGACATGTCCTGCATCAGTTAAGAGACCAGTGCTTGATTTAGTTTAGAGAAAAATCATTGTGCCTCAATATTCATTTTCCCATGAATGATGGTTTTTTGTTAGGTCACAATATGTGAGGATGGTAAAGTATTACTTGAGGAATAAATGTTCATTTTTAACATGTAATATTACTGTGTTACAGTAATTATTGAAATTATGTTATTAACATTTTCTTTACTTACTTTGTACAGATATCATTGAAAGTATGCAGATGACTGATACTCGGGACAGTGATTTCTGGGGCTGTTGACTGCATGAACAGCGCTATAAAACACTGTTCCTTCATGTAATGCTGTTTATAGTTAACAGTTTGTTTGGTTTGTTTAAATCATATGGTCCAAACACCTTCCCCACGCCATGTTCCTTCATATTGCAGCTGAGAATGTTCCCACAAATGACAATATAGTTGAACTTACCTCATAAATGGTCTCTTCTCAGATATAGCACCTTTGAAGGTAAAATCTCTATTAATTAGAGCACACTCAGAAGCCTAAGCAGACAATGGTGTAATCAACAGTGAACCAGTGGGGCACCGAAACCTTTCCTGTGAGCACAGAAAGGGAGCGAGCCTGGAGGAGGCGGGGGGAATGAAGGATGTTACCTGGGTGCTTGTCTGACAGTTCTTCCTCTCTGTGTCTTCACCCCTGCTGGCAGCACTCATCAACAATATTAATCAAAGTCTGATGCCTGCTCGATTAGACTGAGGCTCTGCTCAACAACAACCAAACAACACAGAGCCTCAGGTGCACACGTATGCACACATACATAAAATTACATGTATAAAGCAAATGTGCACGCTCAGTAGTCACAAGGCAGAACCACTTATTACCTCTCAGGCTTCATACATAGATTGTTTTTTGTTATGTTTGTTCATTTTTTTAGCAGCTTGAGTGGCAATAACATTCAACCTTTAAAAATTCAAAGACGGCCCAAAATCATGTAACCTAAATTGAACTCGTGCCGGTGGCACAGAGAGAAGAGAGGAACATAGCTGCCAATCACAATCCAAAGGATGAGGTAGATCACACAGATTGAGAGGCTGGAGGAAAGATCTGGTTTACCTTAACAGGTAGTCAGGGTGAACTAGGAATACTGGTTGGAAGCCCATAACCGTATTGTTGTTAGCTCCCATATGTGACCACCAACAACCAACCGAAACCCGTCTTTTCGATTCTGGGAAAGGTTCTGGACATGGAATCAGAGTGGGCTATGTTCAAAGCATCCACTGTAGAAATAAAGCTGTTGTTGGATTTTCTATTTTTTCCTGTTAAGTCAGCATTCAATAACTGACATGAAGGAGGCTGTCAAGCTGAAGAAGGGCCTGGGATCTCTTGAAGTAGCAGACAGATCGAGGGAGATCAGAAGGTCTGTAGCTTTATTGTTGTGGAGGAAAGTCCCGTTAAAGGATGCTGGTGAGACCTTGGAGAAGGACTGAGGAAAATGCCTGATCAGTCAGGAGGGGAAAGCAGGACTTGGCTGTGTTCAGTCAGAGAACCGCTGACTTGGACTGGTTCCTCCAAGTTTAAGGCCATTGTTAAAGGATTTTCTTAGTTGTTGTCACAAGCGATGGACTTTAAGTATCTTGCCTTGTTGGTGATGTTCAAATGGCGCCCCAGATGGACAGGTGGATTCGTGAAACATCATGAGCATTCTACCAGACCACTATAACAAAGATGGTGCTGAGCAAGAAAGTAAAGGTTTCAGTTTACCAGCTGACCTCCATAATTGAAAACTCAGTTCAGTAATATCAAAATTAGAGCCAAGGTGGGCCACTAAGTGAATTTTAAACCCTGCAATACAGAATGTAATCTGGAGAGCAAAAAATAAGCAGCAACAATAATGCTGCCCTGTGTCATGAGTCACTATATTGGTAAGTCCACTTGAAGCCCAGAGACTGGCACAAAAGAGGCAGGATGTTCTGTATGCTGAAGTTATTTATCCACCCTTCATCCTTCTTCCCCCTCTGCCCACCCCTCTGTTCTGGCATGTTATTAAAAACAAACAGCTCTATACTCTTAGGATTACCAGTGTCCTTGCTGTAGCTCACCCACAGCTGTCAGCCTGCGTGTCACACAGCTGCAGACTGAGACACTAAATCTAATCTGGGGACAATATGAGGCTACTTAACAACTGATACATGTAACTTTGCAGCAATTTTTATCTTTAACAATAAAACCACCTGACCCAAACTTTTAAGACAATGTGCCGCTACAACTACTTCACTTGAGTCAAGATAAATTTATGTTTAACCGCATTCACAATGTCATCTGATACTGTGAATGCGACCAATCATGACATTATGAGCGCCTGCCTAATATTCTGTTGGTCTCCCTTTTGATGCCCTGACCCATCTAGGAATGGATGCCACTAGACCCGTGAAGGTGTGCTGTGGTATCTGACACAAACGTGTTAGCAACAGATCCTTTAAGCCCTGTAAGTTGCAAGGTGGGGCCTCCATGGATCAGACACAAATCAGATCAACAGATCCCACAGATGCTTGATTGAGATGTGGGGAATTCAGAGGCCAAATCAATGCCTCAAGCTCGTTGTTTTGCTTCTCAAAACATTCCTGAACCATTTCTACTTTGTGGCAGAGGACTTTATCCTGCTGAAAGAGGCCACAGCCATCAGGGAATGCTGTTTCCATGAAAAGATGTACATGATCTGCAACAATGCTTTGATAGGTGGTATGTGTCAAAGTAATATCCACATGTCAGGACAAAAGGTTTCCCAGGAGAACATTACCCAGAGCTCATCTTGGTGCCTGGCACCTCTGGTAAGTGACACACACAGACTCGGCCATATACGTGATGTAAAAGAAAGTGTGATTCATCAGACCAGGTCACCTTCTTCCATTGCTCTGTGGTCCAGTTCTGATGCTCATGTGTCCACTGTTGGAGCATCCAACGGTGGAGAGAGGTTATCATGGGTACCCTGACTGGTCTTTAGCTATGTAGCCCCGTGCACAACAAACTTCTATCAGAACCACCATTAACTTTTTGGGCAATTTGAGCCACGGCATCTCGTCAGTTAGATCAGTCCACACCAGCTTTTGCTCCCCACATGCAACGGTGAGCCTTGGCGACCCATGTCGCTGATTCATGACTACTCCTTCCTCAGACCATTTTGGATAGATATTGACCACTGCAGACTGAAAACACCCCACAAGAGCAGCAGTTTTGGAAACGCTCTGACCCAGTCATCTAGCTGTCACAATTTGGCGCATGTCAAACTCGCTCATATCCTTGCCAATTTTCTCGCTTCTAGCACATCAACTTTGAGAACAAAATGTTCACTTGCTCTCTAATATAACCCACCCACTAACAGCTGCCATGATGTCAAGAAAATCAATGTTATTCACTTCACCTGTCACTGCTCAACATGTGATGAGTGCATATATATCATCACTATAACAGACTTATATTACAGTAAAGGTGCTACTGGTTTGGGTGGAATGTTAAAATTTTCCAACTGGCCAGTGTTGGTCCAAAAATTGTAATGTGCCATTACAGTCAAGTGTGTGTGTGTGTGTGTGTGTGTGTGTGTGTGTGTTCAGCACTCTTTCCCCACCACACCAAAAGGAAAAGACTACACAATAACCTATTTGGGATTAATTTGGTTTTAAGCTGGGCTAAACAGCCAAACCAAAGGACCTTAAAGAGACAATCAGATAAATTGCAGCCTCTAAATGAATAATATATGTTATATGATACATAAATGATCAGTCTACACAGTGTAGTGTCAGACAAGAGCTAGTAAAATGTAGTGTAGACTCTGGGACAGCTTGTTAGCCCTGAAATTTGTCAGACACTGGAATGGAGATTCCATACGGATGCTCACTCAAGCAAACAATGCCAGGTCTCCATGTCCTTGCATTTGCTAGTCACACATGACAAGAACCTCCATCAGTGTCTGTGTAAAACTACCAACCCTAGTTCAAAACAACAAAAAGGAAACAGGCACCATCCTATTCTGCACTTTCTTGTCATTTATGTACATTAAATCCTCAAGGAGGCAGACAAGTGTTACCAAATTTAAAAAACGAATTGTTGTAAAAAAAAAAAGAATCCTTAAAAAAAATTGAATGACTGTGCCTGTGGCTGATAGCTGATATATTCCTAGTCACCCAACCTAATAGCCACAGAAGTTGAAGTTAGCATCAAATGCAGTCATCCATTCACTGTGATGATCAGTATGTAGATTTTGTTAAGCCACTGATTTAATATGATCATAAGCATGACGGTTTTGCTGCTTCAAGTCACCCCCTAAATGTGACCACTGACATGCAAAATTCAGTCTAACAATATGCAAATTTTGGTTGCTAAACTATTAAAGTATGACCGCTTGATGCAGCTCTTTTTTCCTTCTTCTTCTTTTCTGACATGCACATACAACACCTTTAAAGTGTGACTGATTGGCTAATGGAAGAAGTGTCTGTGATTCTCTGGCCCCCACTTTGGGCCCTCGCTGCCTGTTCTTTATGCATAAGACCAGAGCACTCAGGATAGCTAATGCTAATTCTCTCCCTGAAGAAAGCAATTAGACCACAGCACTCATCTAATGCTCGGAGGAGGAAGTGGGAGGGAGAGCGTCAGTGGGTGGCTGAGAGACAGGGAGCGAGAGGGAGGGTGGCAGAAACTGAGCGAGGGATATGGAGGAGAGAAGGCAGCAAGCGATGCTTTTTTGGCCAATGCACTTCCAAGACCCATTCATTCCTCATCCAATTATGAGTGGTAATAATAATTTCATCAAGGTTTGCTCCTTAAAAAACTGTTGGTCCTGCATAATCAGAGTGGAATTATTTGGCTGGGAGCACAGGGGATTGAGTGTAACTGGGAACAACAGAGGGACAGTGTGTGCATGTGTGCATAAACACAGGTGAGCTACAGCACCGAGGCACCGCTAAAGTAATTGAGTTTGAGGATATATTATCAGCACTTCAAACCAAAGCCAGGTCTACATGACATATCTTTAACTTCCATTGTGAACATCATACCTGCACTCTAGGGTAACTGAGAATCTGACTCCAACACTGTGGACATCAAGTGCATGTGTGCATGCTACAGGCCATTTTCACAGCACACATTTTGACCTGGCAGTGTATGGAAGGCACAGGCAGAATTAGTGATTAGTTCCTTCAAGTCTCACAGTAAGTCACAAAAGTATACAAGCATGAACAAATTCAGACAAAGACACCTCCGCTTCTTCGACTCTGAAAAGTCAAAGTGTCAACTGTGATAAAGGACACAGGGACATTAGTAAAGTTAAACACAGATCTTAAAAGGTACAGCTTGGCAAATTTCAGTATTTTTTTCATCGCAAAGGTGCTGAATGGATCAGACATGGACTTACAAGGTTCAAGGTTACTTTATTTATACCCATAGGTAAATTTGCTTTACAGAAAAATGATAGCATTTGGCATCCCTTGACAAAACACATATACCTTTTTAAACTTGACAGACACATATTTGGTAATTAGACAAGATGAATCAAATCAAAAACAGTTCTTATTAAGTTTAGTGACAGCAGCAGGGACAAAGCTGTTTTTATAACATTTTGTCCTGCATCTTAGGACATACTCAGGAATAAAAATAACTGTGAACGTAATTTAATAGTTGGGATTTTTCTGTGTCGTTTTAATCTGTCTCGTGGAACCCATTATCATGGTAAAGATGATTAATTAATTTATTTTTGCTCAGTGTATTCTTAATATGAATTAGCATGGCATTTGTTCAAATACTCTGATGAGAGGCATAAACTTTGATCATGTCGGCACTGTAGACTAAGCCAGAAATTAATGAATAATTTTGTGAAACCTGATTTTGCTGTGCTCTGTCCTACTTCATATTCCTGTAAAACTGGTGGGGAAAATAAATAAATTAATTAAAAAATAAGAGGAGAATAACATTTAAACCTTATTTTGAATGCCAAAATCGCCCAAATTTAAAAGCATATTTTTCTACTTTACAAGCAATTCTATACCTGCGATGTTTATGTCCAAGTGATCCTAGAGAAAATGCATGCCTCTTTCCCTGTTCTCTTATATAGGGGCTTGGTTTAATAGCCTAAAGGCATTAGCAATATGGTCGCTGAGTGGCAACACATGCTTCTAAAAGGAATTTCATTAAGGTCAGTGATCTCCAGTGTAGGCCAGGCAGGTATTCCACATCAAACTGGGAAAAACCATTTATTTTTGGATCTGGTTTTGTGCCTAGGGGCATTGTCATACTGGGGGAAAAAAACAGACCCTTCCCTAAACACTGGGCATAAAATTGGAGGCACACAGTTCTCTTAAACACTGTTGTATTCTCTTTCATTTAGATTTTCTCTAAATAGAATTGAGGGAAATTAGATTACACAAGTTTAAGCAGAAGGTTTTGTTTAGTGTTTTTCATTTATTTATTTATTCTTGGCCACTTAGTATATTCTGGTTATTGATGTAAGATATTGCAGAATTTACACAACACAAGTTGTAGAATGAGAAACGCTGGAACACTGGTTACAGTTTAACTAAGAGAAATGAAATTCACTCGAATTTTTCACCCAAAACAACAAAACAAACCCCAAAACCAAATATCAAAGCATTTACTTAAAAATGTAAATTTTCATGTTACCAACAAACTGTAGCAATACAGAAAAAATAAAACAGCATTTCAATCAACAGTGAAACCTCACAGAAAATAATGGGAGCTCCCAGCACACCAGTTTCAGTTTTCAGCTGTTCTGTTGACATCCAAATAATACCATAGCAAGGAAACAATCTACCCATTAAAGCCTTGAGTGTCAAAGCACACAAAGGGTGCTTTTTTGTTTAAATAGTCAGAAATGTGTGATTTTCTTAATGAATTCAAACTGCATCTCCAGAGTGTTGAGTTTGCTACTCTAAAACTAATAATGAGCTTAAAACTTGTTTTAAATTGATGTTTCTCCTCGTGTACTTCCATATACACATTAAACATTTTGAGTAATGGATTAAATGAGATTGCTAATCTATAAAAAAAATGCAATACATTAAATCCAGCCCAAAAAAAGTTCCCCAAGTTCAGAATTCGAGGTAAATAATAGCACAGTCCTGGAGCTGGAAGGCACACAGTGACTAGTTTCTTGACAGTTTTGACGGGGTGCATGATGTGTCATAGCTGAGTTACCAAATATAAATGTTCCCCCTCTTTAAACTGGGCATAGCGCTGGGAATAATTAGTTGCAAAAAAAATTCTGAGTCATTTGGATAAGGTGATGATAACATCCTGTAAGTATGAAGCAGGGTTGAGCCCGACTTGCGTACCTGCTTTTACTTTATTTTCTCATATCATATCTGTCAGTGTCAAACACAAAAACTCCAAGGAGAAATTCTTTTATGTGTAAACTCGCTCGGCAGTAGTGCTGATTCTGAGTCAAACTAAATTACTGTCAGTGTCCACTCAGTGTCAGTGTGATGGACAAGTTGCTGCTTGATTAGAAACATAAAACATATATAATCTTTTGTACCACACCCCTCTCTCCACTCGGAGGCAATGAGCTGAATAAAGATAGTGGAGCAAGAGATGGAGAAGAGCATGCAGGATCGTTTCCTAGAAAGCTACGCAGGGTGCTGCAGGCCATGAAGTGGGGCGACAGAAAGTCACAGCCATGACGTTTGTTTTGAGGGGTGGTGGTGGTGGGGGAGGAGGAACGGTGGGGGGCTGTGGTGGATTTTTGGTGTTGAAGCCAAACCTTGATCACTGCAGGACCTGTCATTTTATTGCTTTCTGTTTACTGATGGATTGGAAATGATGGGATACGATGGGAATGTGTGTGTGTGTGTATTAGGTTTGTGCTGTCCCCTTTGGTTTTCCCTGTATATAACTGGGGTTTTGCTGGGTTGTGGTTGTCATCTCATGTCATCTCTAGACTGACATGGCATTAGTACTGTAGGCAAGCAGTACAGAACACAAACGAAAAGATGATGAGAGGGGAACCGGGTTTATATGGAGGATACAGAAAACTGCTGCTGATAAAAGTCTATATATAGTTTATCAGTAAACATTAGAAAATAATCCTTTTGTCTCTTTGTGTAGTGTTTGTACATGAAACATGCAACCACACTGACATCACCCAGTTGTTATGGACACCAAAATTTGAAACAGTGTTTTTGCTGTGTCCGTGTAAGATTTTTGGAGTTGAAAGTGACTGAATTAAAAAGTTAGTAGCTATGTCTAGCAAGCTTGGTTAGCAAGCTGCATTGAGAAACTACTATTACATCCTTTGAAGATAATTTTATAGTGGTGCAGTGGTTCGCACTGTCATGTTACAACAAGAGGATCCTGGGTTTAAATCAAGTGACTGGCTGGCTCCTTTCAGTGTGGATGCTCTCATGCTCACGTTGCATGCTTATATGTAGATAGACATCCCTACTGTCATCCTTTTCTTTTTGCTATGGGGCCATATTTTATACAATTATGACTGTGTAGCATTAAGACTTGAAACTAATGATTTAAACCAGAAACACTACTGCTGTCATGGAGCTAGTGAAAAAAGTCTGTTTTTCAACTTCACCTCAGATCAGCAACTAGATGGTTGAAACTTGGACACAACTGGTTGTTCCAACAGGACGATGATCCCAAGCACATATCAAAATTTGTGTTGGAATTAATAAAGCTGGCTAACATTAAGCTTCTGGAATGGTTTTTGTTTCAAGCCCACATCTTCCCCAATGGACTAATTCTTGTTTTTTTTTTAAATTCATTAAAGATGTATGCTGTACAATCATTCCACATTAGAAAAAGAACAGTTCAAACAAATAATTGAAAGTCCCAAATTACCATGGCATTCCTGCCCATGATGACTGTATGTAAACTTCAACCCATCTGTATATAATCATATACAAATGGGTTTCTTTTAGCTATCAGACCAAAACTGAAACTGAACCTGCATCCAGCCTTTTTTAAAAAAAGTGTGTCCCTGCACCAAATGTGGAGGGTTTAAAGTGAAAAAGTCACACTCGGCCTTAGACATCCTAACTTTAGGAATGTTTCAATATATCATCTTAATAATGATATTTAATGTTTCTGAAAACAGTCAAATGGTTTCATGTATAAAATTTTCATTAAATTAAAGAGAAATCACCATGTTTTCCCAATTTTTAAGCATTATTTCAAATTTATTGTAAAATTTCTCATTAAAGTACCGACCGAATTACAATTTTCAAAGAAATTTGTAATTTTGAGCCACAAGACAAGCAGGAATTTTACCCTCTGTAATCATCTCACGTTAGTACATATCAATAACACCATCAAATCGCCATTTTTCATGACATACTACAGGATCATAAAGTGCTGCAAATTGTCTCATCAGTCAGCTCAAACCTACTGGGTCACTGAGTTGATTGAGTTGTTTCGCTTTCCATTTTGCATTTCATTCTCCCTTTTCAGAACAGCTGTTATTAATAATGTTACTAAATGTGTTTCTACATTTCATAGCCACCACATGCTGAGGGTGAATGATGCAGAGTTCAGTTGGTTGGATAAGCAGTGGGAGGCCCGTGAAATATGAGTTTGGGGATGCTGCTGGTGAATAATCTCGATTTACAATGCTTTGATATGCCAACATAAATGGAAACAAGTGTTGTAAACAACTACAGAGGTTGGACAAAATAGCAGACACAAACAGGCATTATGTCTGTTCAGCTATGAAGAAAGGCTCTTTGAAAGATGTAGTAATGACCTTCTTAAAAAAGTTTACAGCAATGTTTAAATTTGCTGTTCAGGGACATGAAACAACTCTGACTTTTCCATGGTTTTCTTATGAAGTTACCAGTATTTGGGTATAATAATATCTTCAAATATAGCTGGATAATGATATTTTACCCTGGGGTTCTTCTCATTCAACCTGACCTGATATTCCTTGTCTATTCCTGGACTGTGAAGAGAAATCATGAGCTACTGACTGCCAGCAGATGACTGTCATACACACCTATTTTAGTAGCTGTCTGGTCCTGTTATTGAGATTTGCTTTATGAAATTCATATTCTTCTTGGTAAACTTTACTTTTTTATGATCACTGAATTTGACTCAGTTGCTTAGAGTTGGTAAAGAAAGATTGTGGAAGTTATATTCAGCAGCTGAAGCCTTAGTTTAACTGTCTGTTACTGTGCTGTTACTGTCTTTTGTACATGTGTATAGCCAAATATATGTATATTCTTATATTTCCCTGCATGTGAGGTGGATAAAGTGTTATATGAGTGTATGGTTAGAAGAGGTTTGAATGGTCTATAATATTACAAAAGTGCTAAATGCCAGTCCATTTCTATTTTCCATAGAGGCTGGTAAGCTAATTCTAAACAACCAAAGGCTCTCTACCAAGGGACTGCAACCCTCTATGGGACTACAAAATTAATATACAGGGAGACATAACTCTGGCAATTTCTGGAGCAAAGTTAACAAAATGACTGCTTTACAGAACCACTGAGAAAAGAAAATGGGACAGTAAAGCCTCATTAAGATGAATCAGTTTTCATTTTCCAGTAGTTGGTCACATTGGTCAGTTGATGACATATTTCCTTGGCAGCCTAAAAGCAGGAGAAAGCTATGACGAACCATACAAAATCGCAGAGCCAGACTCAAATCTCCTCCACTGCAACACAATGTCTCATCTAAACTGTGTGAGAGAAAACTGTCTATAATGCATCACCTCTCTGAATTTTTGTAGCATATACAGAATAGGCTTCCAGTTACCATGGGGTCAATGACTAGTCTAAGCCTGCATGAATAGGGCTTTATCAACAGCGACTACCTCCAGCTATCACTCACAACACGGCAGAAAAGAGACACCTCCCCTTGCCACTAATGGTTGTCAGGTGGTTGTTGATTCGTTTCTAGGCCTGTTTGACTGAAGTGTAAGTTGCAGTCTTCCCATCTGGCATGTCAGTTCAGTTGCTATACTCTGTGTTGGTGCTTCCTGTTTCAACCTGCTACACCACACTGGCTTTCATCTGTAGGCTCCAGGGTGGAAGTTTATTCATAATGTGGGTAAAATATGTGTGGGACTATAGAGAACACACTTTTGCTCCCATAATAAGTGAATCATTTCAGATGTGTGCTGTCTGAGTGGACAGTCACAGTGTCTGTAATTGCCTGTCCTTGCCTGTGTCTACTCAGACGTCAGTCTTACTTGTAAGATGTAGATTGAACTGCTGTTTCTGTTTCACACAGACAAAAACAAGCTTACATGGGCAAAGTGGGTGGCTTTTATTGTAAAGAAAGCACTCCATTAATCACATCATTAATTTCTAATGTTTTATGCAGTTCACAGTTCACAGTTAATCAAAATATATTGAATGGCTGTTACTAAGAAACCTCTATTTCTATGTTATGGCGCTGACAGCCTGTCAGGAGCACTGGGACATTTCTCTGTGCTCTCAGGGTGGTTTGGGTCTTGAAAAGTAAACTTAAAGTTTAGGAAGCCATAGACTGGATGTTTCACAACAAATCTCGTGTCAGTCAAAGTCAGTAAAACATAAACATACAGATACATATCTCACTTAATTTATTGAAGCACTTGTTGAATTTCAGCCTATTCCGGTGAGGTGTCTGCCTTTGTAAACTCCCTATTCTTAATTTGATCATAGTGGCCAAATTGATAACTACTCTCAGACTGCAGGCATACTTGTGGCTCCTTGAGTTTCCAAAAGGAGAATGAGAGGAATGCCTGTGGAACCAGCTCCACTGACTTTAAACGTTCCTTTCTGCTAAAGCCTATAGTTACCGTGGGATCAGGTGACCCTGAAGTACCCCTTAGTTATGCTGCTATAAGCTGCTACAGACTCAGACTGCTCCAGGACTTCCGGTGATACGTTATGAAACACTGAGTGTTTCTTCTCCACTCCCCACTCCCTTATTTTCTCTCTCCAGGTGGTTATATACCACTGTGGCATGTCATTAAATTGCATCGTCTTTCTCCCATAGTGTGAATTCTCCCTGTGCTCTTGTTTCTCTTTTCTGCTTCCCCTCTCCCCCCAACTGGTTGCAGCAGATGGCTGCCCCTCTCTGAGGCTGGTTCTCTTCATGTTAAAAGGGAGTTTTTCCTTCCCACCATCACCTCCTGATTGCTCATTGGGGATCATGTGATTGTTGGGGTTTTCCTCTAATATTTCAGGGTCTTTACTTTGCAGTATGAAGCACCGTGAGGTGACTGTTGTTTTGATTTGAAGCTATAAAAATAAACTTAAATTGAATTGAAAATTGATTTGATTATGTCAACAGTAACTACAAAAATTCAAATAGGGTTAGCCCATAAAATAAGCATTCTGGTGGTTTCCCTGCACTGGATCTTTAAATCTATCAGTCACAACACACTGAAAGGAAAAACACTCTGGTTTGAATTGGCCTCAGTACAGATGACTGTGACTATTTACCAGTTGTGACTGAGACTTTATACTAGCCTGTTTTAAAGGTCAGATGCCCGTTCATGGGGAGGGGGGATAATGTAGAAAACATTGTATAAGACAGTTCTGCAGCTACATTTCTATCAAATTAATCAAAAAAATGAAACAGAAACATCAGGCAGGTGGAAAATGCAAAGAAAGAGATCTCTCCTCTTCTCTGTCATTGAGTGAAACAGAACGGTAATTTGTTTGCGCAGCAGAGCCTTCATGCTGCCATCAGAACCGACTGGCCTTGACTCAAACCAAACACATCAGCGCTCCCCCCTCTCCCTGTCTGCTGAACAAAACAAAATGCTCTTATCGAGCAGAGAGGAGGAGGCAGATATTAGCGCTCTCTGATGAATCTGCTGGCCTCGGCCTGGGCTTGCATTTTCCCCTGGCTGATTCAATTACAGCATCGAAGCACTGTGCATCGCTACAGGTGTCGTATGGAAATTCAAAAGCAGTTATATTATTTGCTTGAGGTGATCACAGCTTATAGGAGAAGGCACAC
>VVHJ01002136.1:0-14284 GCA_015107715.1 Tylochromis polylepis
CAAAGTCCAGATCTAAATCCAATCGAGAATCTGTGGCAAGATCTGAAAACTGCTGTTCACAAATGCTGTCCATCTAATCTGACTGAGCTGGAGCTGTTTTGCAAAGAAGAATGGGCAAGAATTTCAGTCTCTAGATGTGCAAAGCTGGTAGAGACATACCCTAAAAGACTGGCAGCTGTAATTGCAGCAAAAGGTGGTTCTACAAAGTATTGACTCAGGGGGCTGAATAATTACGCACACCCCACTTTTCAGTTATTTATTTGTAAAAAATGTTTGGAATCATGTATGATTTTCGTTCCACTTCTCACGTGTACACCACTTTGTATTGGTCTTTCATGTGGAATTCCAATAAAATTGATTCATGTTTGTGGCTGTAATGTGACAAAATGTGGAAAAGTTCGAGGGGGCCAAATACTTTTGCAAGCCACTGTATCACTTTGCAATGAATTTCGCTCCAGTAACAGCATGCAACCTGCAGCAAACACTTGCTAACCAGATGTAGAAAACATATTTTACTTTAGCGACTGGTGATTACCATGATTGCTAAAGCCCCCTGCATGAATGGGGCTTTAGCAATCAATTTCACAGTGACCGCCAGCAACCTTTACAGCCACTCACAACTGGTTGGAGAATATACATTTTCCCTTGGAGTCAAACAGGCCTAAAGGTCAGTCACTGGCAACCTGGTAAAAAATGGTTGCAAAGAGGTAAACAGTGCTGTTCTTTATCCTACAATTACCTGTAGTTTGTGTGGAAGTCGCTGACTTGACGACAAATACTACTCCTTCTCGTTCACCTTCAAAGTAAAAGTTGAGCCTTTTGAAGCGTGTCAGTTAGGCACAACTTTAACATTGAGCGATTTGTGTTACTCTATTTCAAATTCCATTACTGCTTGGGGGCTGGTTAGCGAGTATTTTCTGGCAAGTCAGGGAAATCCAATAGTGACCAAAATGATCACAAGAAAGTTTTTGGTGTGGCACCTTCTTGTAGTGTAGTGTAGTGGTTAACGCGTTTGCCTAGCAAACAGTCTCAGGAAGTGCATGTTGTAAAAACATGTGCCAAATCAAACGTCTGACCCATTACGAATAAAGGAGCCGCTAAACGAAGTTTAGTTTGTTGAGTTAGATCTTGATTTGTTGGGTAGTATTGTGTTTGGCTGGTCTGATTTATGTGCCAGCTTGTTTCATAATTATGTCTTACTTCTTGGTTTTTGAGTACATTACAAGCTGTTTTTTGAATAATATACTGTGCCTGTGCCTCTGTGTCTTTTGACTGCTTTGTCCCTTACAGAAAATGAAACTTGAATGGCGTCTTCTCTCTTAGCAAAAAAGATAGCGTTCTCACAATGATAGATATCAACTCTGGCACAGAGGACATGAGCAGTACCCAAACAAAAGGATTTCATTAGCAGTTGTCATTTCCATTTTAAATAACCGTTATTTATGCATCCAATATGCCTAATGATTCATAGCTTTAATGCATTGTTACACAGGCTGAGAATAGCTCACATGTATTAAATTATATGTAATATATACAGATATGTAATGTATACAGCAAATGTGTGTGTGTGTGTGCATGTGGGTGTGTAGCTGTCTACTACAGTGTGTTGACAGGTGGAATAATGCATATTTCTGCAGTGGTGTCTGAACAACACACAGCTGAGTGATGCACACAGACACAGTGTTTGGAGCTGGCAGCTGAAGTCCAACTCAACTGACAGTCAGCTAACAAACATCTCGTGTGTGTTAAGTGACCGAAGAGAGACCTTGGCACACCCAGCCATCACAAACACATTTAGACATACACTCACACAGACAATTTGTGATGAATTAATTCCAGTCCACCTAACCTCTTATTAAGATTCTAATCCTGCAAAAAAAGAAAGAAAGAAAGAAAAGTAAGCAGCAGAAAGGGCCATGAAATATGAAATGGAGACATAAAACAGAAATTAGACCCACAATGCTGACACCGAGCACAATATGACCACAGGCCATCCCAAAGTGGAAGGAATACCCAAGTTGTCAGTCTGAGCATGAATCCTGATCGTCAGCAGCTGCTCGCTCTCCGCCAAGGCACGTTCGTTTCCGAACGGCCGTGACATCTTTGCAGCGATCTCCCAGCGTAGCGGCAAATGGAATCCAGCTGGACGCACGGTTCAAGTGCTATTAGCAGAGCACCGTACTGTAATTGAAACGTTCATTTCTCCACTGGTGGTTAGGGAGGGTAGGTCTATTAACGGTACTCGCTCTCACCACGAGAACTTTGTAGACCGCAGCAGCTCCGGGCAGCTTTCCACATCGAGGCCAAGTGAGGCTCTCCAAGGTCAGAGCTGGATGGAAATTAAACCGAAAACACTGTTTCTCTATCTGCAGCTATACAGCTGAGCTGACAGCCTCTCTTTTTCACTAATCAATAAATAACTCAACCACAAAATGAACTGTACAGACGTTCAGGTTTGTACAATTCGTTCAGGTTCAGCACATTTTTAGTTATGTATTACATTTTATTTGTGTTAGACTGTTAATACTTTGCATCCAACAACTCACACAAGTTTTATATAAACTTTTAGCCGTGTAAATGTGAAAATTACTTTAGAAAATGGAAGCATTTTTGAGTCAGTACCATTGAACTCAGAACTGCTGTTACAAACAAGCATTTAGACATACAAGCATGGCCAAGACGACCTTCTGTTAAACCCGAACATCAGAATGATAAAGAAAGGTGATCTAAGTGACTCTGGATGTGGCTGCTCTGAGTATTGAAAAACTGCTGATTTACTGGGATTTTCCCACACATCCATCTCTAGGCTTCACATGTCCAAAAAGAGAAAATATACACTTAGTGGCTCTTATCTGTTCAAAAATGCCTTGCTGCTGTCAGAGAATGGCCAGACTCCTTTGAGCTGATAGGAAGGCAACAGTAACTTAAATAAACACCGGTTACAACCAACATATGCCGAAGAACATCTCTGAAGGCACAGCATATCGAAGGTTGAAGCTGATGGGCTAAGGAAGCAGAAGACCACACTAGGTATGAACAGTTCAGGTTGTTGTTGTTGGTGGTGGAATATTATCGGGGATGTTTTCTTTGCACACTTTCAGCCCCTTCACCCCAACTGAGCAGCATTTAAACTCCACAGTTCTCCTGAATATTGCTGTTGGCCGTGTCTTTATGATCACTGTGTGTCCAATTGCAGCTCAAATCATCTCAAAATAATTTCTTGAACATGACAATGAGTCCACTGTACTCAATCCAGCATTGCGTATTTGAGATGTGGGAGAAGAGGAGTTTCACATCGTGGATGTGTGGAGCCGACAAATCTGCAGCAGCCGTGTGATGCTGTCATGTTGGTGTGAAACAAAATCTCTGAGCTGCGTTTCCAGCACCGTCTTGAATCTATGCAATGAAGCATTAAGAAAGGTCAAAGAGCGTTCTACCGGTGAGCGTACGATCAGTTACCTGAAAATTAAGTCCTTCTAGAAACATGTCCCACATTGCGCTGTCATTTTGAAATGCTTTCAGGCATTTATTAAGGCAGTTATATGAAATTGCTATCTCATTTAAATTTAATCTTGGTGGTGACCAGGACATCACAACTGCATGAATAGAATCCAACTCAAAGCTGACAAAACCAGTTTAAAAAGTTGCCTGACCATGTCCCAAATAGGGTTTTAAAAAACCCCAAAACAAAACCTTGTATCCCTGGAAATTAGACTTCTACTGTTACCTCCTTTGTTGCTGAATTTTTCAACAGGTTTCACGGATTTCTCTTCCGGATAAAGCCTCTTCTGGAAAAATGGAGTCTTAGTCTTTTAGCCCTACAATTGGAGTTCTAAGACTTTTTATGAGACAGGACTCTGTATTGTAGCCCAGTGTTTTTGTGCTACTGTACACAAAAACACATGACATGTCCAAGAGAGATGGCCAGGACCCACCCAACTAAATCTATGTATTGTCCACAGTCATTTTATTTGTCAAAAGGTTTATTTCCTCTGATTAAGTACACATGAGTGCACTTGGAGGTGTGGGAGGAACTTGTTCCAACCACCTTTCACCCTGCAAACCAACCTGGAAGTCTTTAATATGGCTTTTCTTTTTTTTTTTCACGTAGAGCATTTCAGGATGCCTGGCTGCAGACGTGAATGAGAGCGGAATCGAAACAGGCATGTGGAGGAGTCAGTCACAGGGCTTATGTGGAGAAATAAAACAGAGATTGTGTGACAGGCCCTGATGAGGGATGTGTTCACGCCATCTGGGTTGCTTTAACACTGCGGTCACTGTTGGATGCCGAAGGCTCTGTATTGTGTCCTGATGTTAAACACAGAGGTGGTAGTCATGGAGTTGAGGTTAATGTTTTGTTCTGAAGACACAGTGAGAACGAGAGAGAGAGAGACTGAAAAACCCTTCTCTCTCTCTCTCTCTCTGTCCTGGCTGTCAGCAGAGACGGTGAGCCGGGGTAGAGCTGGCGTCTAATTGAAGAGCAGCTCCACACCCTGTCGTCATTAATCACCAAGCCTGTCAGCCGCTGCTCAGGACCTCACAGTGGCACTCTGCACTGACGCACAGAGAGGAAAATATTAGTGCCCTCCATCACCAACACCACCTCCACTGATACTACCTACTACTACTACTACTACTACTCTGATTACTTTCATTGCAGCACATTACTGTGCTGAATACAGCTGTTCTTATATCTAGGAGCACTGAATGAGTTTAAAGAACAACGTGCAACAAGGTTCACTCCTGTCTCTGATCATATGTTAAGATAAAAATGAGTGCGACATCAATGTTGTCAGTCACTTTTACAGCAAGAAATAATTTTCTAAGAAATCATAAAATCAAAGTATTGATTTTTCAAGTGAAATACAGCAGCATAGAGATTTTGGAGGGTACAGAATAACTTTATAATTGCTTTATTTTATAAGATACTGAATTATTTGGGGAAATGTTGTAGTCATTCCTATGGGGTCACAGTTAAGATATACCCAGACCACATACACTGTATATAAAAGATGGACACGGGCCCCCGATGACTCTTTTTCCGGACTGCATTTTGAAACTTGCCATTGTAATGACAGTTTTTATTTATTTATTAATTTAGAACCATAGGTGACCGCCTTTCATTCATTTGGATGAAAGGGTGGAGTGCTAAGTTAGCAGCTAATACTAGCTAGCTTGGTTAGCAAATGACAGCCATAAACTGTACATACTTGCTAATTAGTGCTAAGTAGCAGGCTAATAAAACACTATAGTTTCACTTCTTGAAAAGTCTGTACCACACAGCAAGCGCTAATATGTCATACAGATAGACCCAATTAAAATACTCCAACAGGTACAAATATGACAAACATGGACAAGAGCTCCAGTTCAGTAACTGGAATTCTTTTTTTTTCTTAACCAGGCTGCAGTCTGCTTTTTAATGCTGTAAAGATAGACATTTCAACATGGGAGTCCATGGAGGACTGAGTTGCCCTCTTTAGAAAAACAAGAAAAGTATTATTTTTATTCAAGCTCAACAAAGATGAAGCAGAGCAGAAATTCAACAGAATAAATTTATAGTTGTCATATTTACTTTAAAAACATATAAAATTACTTGGAAAATTGCTATATTTTTACTGTGGAGTACCACAGTAAAAATACACTCAACCCACCAGAGTCAGATAGTGTTTCAAAAGAAATAAATTAACTCAGTTCTTTTTAACAAATTTAAATCATAAAAACATCCCCAAAGTCGTTTCGTTTCATTTCATTATTTTTAGCGTGACTACATTTAAATGGTTATTTTTTGTTGTTGTTGTCGTTTTTAACAATCATTTACATATGTGCATGTGCTGACAGGCATAAGAAAGAGTTATTACTCATTCATACATGATCATTTTGTGCTTACGTGTATGTGTCTGCACATATCTCAGTAGTATAAAGGCATGTACTGTTTTCTTTCAAAACAGAGCTATTTAGTTATGTTGAAAAACATTGTCAACTGTACGCTTATTAAAAAAAAAGATCACCATTTTTGGTGAAAGGGACATTTGTGCAAGCATGTGTCACTCTGTGAACAAAGGATCAGGGCTGGATACACACACACACACACACACACACAGTCTTGCGGAGGCGACATAAATGGAGTGTGTGGGTGTTGACTCAGCTGTGAGAGTGTGTGTGGGGGGAGAGAAGATAGATGTAGGAGATTGATGAGCGCCGGGATATGGAGAATAGTGAGGCATTTGATGAACGAGTGGCAACAGTGGAATTAATTCCACCACCCTCCCGACAAGATTGAAAGTTCTCCCCTCTGCGTGACCTCCAAGTGTGAATCATCTTCAGATTCAGGCCAGTGTAACCAGGTCTCTATGCATAGTTTGTAAAACAGCATCCCAGCAGCTGCATACATGTGCATCAAAAGCAAGAAAACAGTGACGAGCTCTCCATTTTTCACCTGTGTTTCACCTGCACAACTTTAGGGGGCAACATTATCCACTACATCTCTAGCACCACAACTCTGCAAGTTCCAAAAGAAATACACTGCATCCTTGACCTATTTTGTCTAGACTACTTCATAAATGACACAAGAAAAAGCAAAAGCATGAAAGTAAGTCTGTCCTCTCTCAGACAAGTGCTTGGCTCTGGTTTCTAAAGGAGAAAAATAAGTGTATTGTCCCAAAGAGCTATCCAGAGTGGTGATCAGGGCGCCGTGACCTTGCTGGTGTGGCAGGGGCTGGATGTGGTTTGGGAGGGTCATCCATTTTGTTAATGGTCCTGTCAAGTGACACCTGTGCTTGCCTCTCCCCTGTCTGGAGTGCTAATGAAGCGCGAGAGTGGAGGAGTCTGGGAGTCGGGGTCAATAGCCACCTTGGAGACCGCAGCCTCGGCGCTCTGCGCCACCTACACCCTGTCAGCCAAATAGAGTGGAGCCACAGATACATTATCAGGGCTGAAGCACTAATGGCAGTGGTGTGGCTTTAAGATAGACCAAGTCCTTCCCTTTAAATTAGCATCCAGCAGCTCTGAGTGGAGAATGCTGACTTCAGTAAGCCACGGGGCAGCAGCCAAGCAGCACAGAAAATGGCTCTTCGCATCAGGACGGTGGCCTCCATGTTAGCGGTTCCTGCAAGAGAGCCGGCTCTCCTCAGGGGAGGTGTCAGCGCGTTGATGAATATTTCTCTATTAACTGCCTCCCATTGTCAGCTCTGGCCTTTGTGTTTCAGGCCAATCCGTCAGAGCGCGAGGAGATCCCAGGTCAACGTCTCCCTCAGGTCATTACTGAAGTCCCAGTGACCCGGCAGCCTCTCTGCACAGCCGTCCTCTTTGCTGAGGTGGCTGCTTCCAGGCCTCACAAACAAGAATCAGCAATTAAGCGCAGCACCCGCAACAACAAAAGCAATGCGGGCGATGGGAAGAGTAGGTGGGATGAAAGTCTTCAGAGACTCGCTAACAGGGCTAATGTGACCCGGCGTGACCTCTTTAGTACAGCCCTGTCAACTGATATGAGCCATGAAATATTACACACAGCCACATATAGCGCGGCTGTGAGAGCCAGTATGATAGATGGGCTTAGATAAGTGCAGTGCTGCAGTCTGGCGAGATTTACTGTGTCCTCTGATGCTCGAGACAAAAAGATACTTCATGGTGCTATATATAGAATAGAAAAGAGGAAAAAAAAACAAGTTGAAATGCGATCATGTATCATTTATTTAACAAAATAAGACTTTCTCCTATTGGTCGGATAGCACAGCCATCATTGATTTTTTTTTTTTAATATTGTTTGTTTGTTTTTTTTTCATCTCTGCACCACCTGCTTGGGAGACCGTAGCTTGCTGACCCCATGTAAGCTTGAAAAAATATTACATCTTTGCATATGTACAAATAAAAATAATGGCATTGTTCAAGATAATTCTCAAAGACATGCAATTCTCCAGAGTCTGAATAACGCAGTGAAAGATGAGGAAAAAAGAAAAAAAAAACAGCAGTAAGGAAAGAAAAATAAAAAAGAGGTTCTCAGAAGAAAACCTCACAATCCATCTTCATTATGGTGCAACTTTTTTTTTTTTTTAGTGTATGATAGGCATAATGGTACTATACTTAAATCATTCCTTTTCAGTTAGAATACTTAAGAACAATTCATTTGGACAGCAAAACTTTTTCCCCCCCAGAGTTGAATACCAAGCGCTTGAGTGAAAAATAAATACAGACTTTTTAAGATCTAGGAGAGAGATATTGAGAAAAACAAAAAAATCAAGACAAGTTCATCATTTTCAAGCTCTGCTTCCCACCCGTCTTGGGTCACTAAAGTCTGTTCTTTCTCTGTTGCTGCAGTTGATCCATCAGTCTTTTGCCTTTGGAGCACCAGTCGCAATCCTGAGGCTAACAGGTGGTGCTCCTGGCAGGCAGGCCAGCAGGCATGATGCCCTGCACTGGTGATGACCCCAATCTTGAGAATCCATCTACAGGGCTGCTCTGGAGAATCCCGAGCTGGTGCCTGCAGTCTGTGGGCGTCAACACAGTTTTGGATGTCACTGGTATCCAAGGGCTGAGGCCGAGCCCAGTCTCTGACTGTAGAGGGCATAGGGGGAGTAGTAGGCTGAGGAGGAGGGCAGGGATGGCATGGGAAGTCCTGGGGCTCCAGGCAAGTGGGATTTGCTGTAGGGGTGGTAGCGTGCCAGACCCAAGCCAGGGGAGCCTCGGAGGGAGAAGGAACTGGGCAGGGTACCTGGGCTGCTGGGTGGGGGCAAGTGGAGATGGCAGGAAGCTGTTGATGAAACCGATGACGGATAGGCCGACAACAACTTAGTGTCCACCATACCAGGCAGGGCTGTGTGGGTACGCAAGTGGGCCAGCAGCTCCTCTGATGTCGCAAAACGCTTGTCACAGGGACCCCCAACAGACACCCAGTTACAGGCGTGAGGCAGCGGTTCGTTAGGGAGCATGAAACCATACGTGTAGAGGGGGTGGGAAAGAGAAGGGGTCGTGCTGGAGGACAAGGAGCTAGAGTGTAGCGAGTGAAGGTGATGTGAGGGGTAAACCAGGGGGAAACCAGACTTGAGACTCGAAGGGTCATGAACGCAGGTGGAGCAGTTACTGCCTCCTAGGTGGGGTGCATTGGGGTAACTCAGACAGTAAGGGTCCCGACATAAACTCTGCATTAGAGATGGGGGCGAGGCTCCAGTGAGCGGGCTGGAGCTGGGGTGCTTCCCTGAAAGTCCTAAACCCAAACTAGATTTGGTAGGGTCCAAGCCAGGGACAAACTGGGACGGGTAGCCGGCATAAGCTCCCACAATGGAGCCATGGTAACCCATAGAAGCAGGAGGTAAGGGGAAGACAGAGTGTCCTGGTTTAAATGGGGAGACTGGGGCGATGTGCCCTGAGCCCAGACTGGACTGTGAGGAGGCCTGCGGGTCGGCCTTGCTCTCTGGCCGCGGGCTGCTTGCAGAGCTGGCATTGCTGGAGTTGGCGCTGGCCCGTACGTGGCTGGAGTTGGCTAACTGTGCACCATCCATGCCTGACTTAGCTGCATCTGAGTCTTTTTTACCAGCGCTGTTGCTATTACTGTCCGAGCTGGCTGGCTCTGAGCTCCCAGGTTTGCTGTCCATGTGTGGAGCCTGGGAGTGTGGTGGGGGCTGTGTGGAAGGGGAATGACTTTGCCTGTGGGGCTGGCTCTGACTGTGCAGGGGAGGAGAACTAGAGCCGGGTGACCGGGAATGGGGAGGAAAAGATGGACATGAAGCACCACCGGAGCTTCCATTTGGCACCCTGAAAGCCGCTTTATCTGAAGGCCCCTTCGTCACCAGAACATCCTTACGGCAGTCGCCTGATGACTTGGAGTAAGGCTTGAAGCTGGATTTGTCCTCCAGGGACTGGTGCTGTTCTCCGGGCTTGGATGACCGGCTGGAGGGCTCCTTGTCTCCCAGACTACCGGAGGACAGGGAGGCCAACTTGGAGGAAGAAGGGGGGTCTGGTTTACCAATTTGAGAGCAGGTCTGTGCCAGCAGGGCCAAGGGACTCTTCTTGGCATCCAGCTGAGGAAAAACAAAAACAAAAGTAATAGATGAAAGATCTTTTTTTTAATTTAAGATAATCAAACATTGCATCATAAAACACATACAGACAAAAACCCTTTAAATTCCGAGGTATTATATTCCAATTTTCCAGCAGTGAAATGAATAAAGGACGTCAGAGGGTGAAAAGTTGAAGCAAAGTTTAGGAAAAAACGAAGAAAAGAAAATGAAAAACATCGTAAACATTCCATAAATACAAACGGAACCATTAATAAAGTGGTGTTAAAGTGGTGACTTAAAAAAAAAAAAAAGTCTATAAGTTGCAGTCATTTTGTATTTATAAACTCTGGTGTCTTGCATTTAGCCCCCAAAAAATTGCCATGCGTAAAATGGCGCAGACGGCATTTTCGTCAGATAAAATTCCTGCCCTCCTACAGCCGTGGATTTAAAAAGAAATCATTCAAATTAAGAAGAAGAAGAAGAAGAAAAAGACAAAAAACGACATCTGGTGCCGCAGACACATCTTAAATTTCTTCTTCTTTTTTTTTTCTTGTCCACTTACTTCAATACTGGCAGGCGCGGATGTGAGAGGCTGGAGGTACTCCGGGTGCAGCAAGTGGCCGCTGTGCGCCGTCAACATCTTTACGATCCGGATAGGAAGCCTTTTAGCCTGGCGCGAGGGATCCGAGGGAGAAAGACAAGGAGTGGGTGTGGGAACGGACGGTCTCTCCGCTCCTGTCCGGTGTGGATCGTCGGCGGCGCTGCGTTCCGGGGACTGGCTGCGTAAAAGCGGTTCAGGTCCACCGGGGAGATCTCTCATCTGGATCGGGGCGCAAAGAGGGACGGAGGCATGTAACGGGTGGACGCGGGGTTCACTTTAATTTAGAAGCACATTTCATGGTGATGAACTTTAAAAAAAAAAGAGAGAGAGTGCAGTAATCCACAGGGCAGTGCGCTGTGCGCGTCCTTCGTGTCGTACCAAAGCTGGTTCTACAGAGGAACAAATCGCCCAAATGTCATCCTTTATGGGGCTCTTTAATACTACCCGTCAATTATTCCTAAATATTCCTTATCCAGTGTTGGAGAAGACGGAAACAAAAACACCACAAGTAGTCACTGCTCTTCAAAATAACAGGTAAGTTGAAGGAATATCCCCGCAACGGAGAGAGTGTGCGACAGTCCTCCCGTGTGCGTGTTTCTCTCCCACTGCAGCAGCTTCACAATACCTCACTTCTTCCACATACTAAAGACGGGAAGGGAGGGATTTCAAAGCAAGGAGCCGCCGTCCAATCACAAGTGCCCGCATTTACAAGCAGGGGCGGGGCGAGGATGGGGTGGAGTGGTGTGGGGTGAGGGGAGCGAGGGGCGTTTGTCTCCCGGCCTCACCCTCTTACCCAGGGCTGTAATGTAGGTGGAAATCTGTGTCAGTGACCTCCATAAGCCCAGTGCAAACTACACATAAAGTAGCAGTAAAATATTTGCACCACAGATCTGAGAGCAGTTTAAGCAGCAGGAACTTTATCCACTGTGCTTCCACACGCAAACGTCTCCCGACTGCTGGGAACTAACTTGCGCGTGTAGTTTTCTGTTGAATGTACCCAACGCCATTCATGGAAATAAGGTGCGTGTAATTCAAAATAATAATAACCTACTGTCCATGGGCATTTCTGGCATGTTAATAGCTTTATTGCATTATCACAGCAACACCGCCATCCCTGCTGGACATAACTCAATTTTTCTAGCTCAGAGCAAATTCACATGATTCAAGTTTTATGTATTTTGCTGTGACAACACATGATATCTTTCCATCTCGTTTTGTGCATTCATGGTCCCACCCTTTCAAAACACTTGCATGTTAACAGTTGTATGACAGTTGCTATTATAATTATGACGAATGCACGCTACTTTGAGAACTCTTCTCCAAGTCGGACATGAGTATAAAATAAAATAAAAAAGAAATGAAAAAACAGCAAAAGAGTCCCTCCTTGGCTGCCAAATTAGTAAGGCAGTAATTGAATTTCATTTTCCATAAAGAACAACAAGCTGCACTTTATGGGGATTTCCACCCTGGTTTAAAACGCCACCTCCTACCAATCAGATGGCTTGGCTGTAACTCCCCCATCCATAATCCAACATATTACAACACTGTAACAGTCAGCATGTTTAAAGTAGTTTCATGGGTCACTGATTACGGGCTAAAGAGAAATCAGAACAGCCCTTTCTTCTGAGGTTAAATAGGTAAAACTGTTTGACATTTCACAGCACAAGCCAGCCTTATCAAGAGGCACTGCCATCAGCCCAGCTCCTTGATTATAATGGCCGCTGCCATTTATCTGCAGCTGAGTGGAAAGTCAGCGTGAGCAGGATGAAGTCACTTCAGCCTCATTCAACAGCATTACTGTTTGACCTGTCATCATTAGGCTTAGTCATCACTCATCACCCACACGCTGCCACTCACGCTTCAATGACCCGAAGAGATCCAAGAATACGTGAATGCGCATGCCACCACACTGGTACAGTCTCCTTTCCAGTCTTGTCTGTTTGTTTAAACGTGTCTGTCGCCACCTCGGGTCGAGACACATAAACAGGTGACGCACTACAAACGCTCTCTCACTGCGAGATGCAAATGTAACGCTGAGAGCTTAAGATTTTTTTCTTTCTTTTCTTTTTTTTCCTTTTTTTTTTTACAATGTAGACAGTCGGTTAAGTCGTGTGTCTTATTGTTTACCACACAGTCATCCACTTGTTAAAAGGGTGAGTGGGTAAAGTCGTAGGTGGGGTTGGATGAGGAAGGGGCGTCCAAAAGGAGACTGAGGAGGAGGGCACTGGGAAAAGCCAGACAAAGGCAGCAAGAGAATGAAACAAGGGAGGGCTCAAACAACAGGGAGCAACTCCTTTCATGTGTCCCCTTGATGTAGGCTTGTAACAGCTGTTTTGGCGTGTCGATGACTGATGGCTGTTTCCTGTTGTGGATATTTTAAGGCGACAGCTTTTCTGTTAAAGAGTTTTCTCAGCATGCCCAGGTCCTGCTGGCCCTTGGGGCATTTCCATGCCTTTTCCATGGTTGTATCAAAGCAGCGGGCTTGGCTGGAACAGCAGCCAAACAAACCACCCCCTACTCCCCAGGATGGGGGCTGATAGGGGCTGAGGAGGAGCGGACCCCACATGCCCCTGTGATCCTGTGATTTATAAAGCCGCTGAGGCCTGTAATGGACGCTATAGCTCTGTGGTGGGGTCTAATTCATTCCTGTGTTGAAAAGCTGCCTTTGCTTGACTCCAGAGTAAATATATAATGCTGACATTAGGCAGCTGAATTCTTCAAACCTGGCTCAAGCAAATCCTCATCTGCTCGTTTGTCTTTACTCCATGTTTGGAAGTGCTGAGAAGTTTTGTGGCGCACGCGGGGATTAGCCTTGTGTAGATGCTGTGCGATTGTTTAACGAGGAGATGACACTGATGTGCACTCATTTGAGTCTTTTTTGTTTCCCCAACACTTCTACATGTTGTCACTGGTGTCAGCCAGACTTTGACAAGATCTGGCTGGGTCCCTCAGCAAACATTTTCTACCCTTACAAAGATCTTGACATTGAATTTCCAATGTTTGAACATTTATTTCAAAGTCAAAATTGTGAAAGTTTTAGAGTCCAAGATGTTACCTTATTATGTCCATCAAGCACATTCAAGTATTTTCTGTGCTTTCTAGCAACAAAGAGTTTTTGTATATTAGTCTGTTTTATTTATTTTATTAGACTGGAACAAAACAAACCTAGATGGACAGAAAAGATAATATAGGAAATACGAGCAATAACATGCAAATTTTACATCTTAGCCATGTAACCAATATAACTATATGTAAAAGGCAACTTCTGCATCTGCAAAGTGAAGCCAGTGCAGATTTGCTTTAAACCTGCATTCTTTCTAATGGGCAGCAGGGTTGTAAAAAAAAAAAAGTCTGACTGCATGAAAAAGCATTAAATCTTTTACTCTGTCCTGCCACTGTTGTGTATTTATGATTCACTAAACAATCCGTGTCCAGAGGACTGACTAGGCTCGATCCATGAATCCGACTGATTCGATTCCTTGTCAGTTTGCTTGTCGATTGTCACTGGGTTCTCATTGGCTCCGTTTTGAGAGTCACCACCATCACTAAGCGGCAACAAAAAAAAGTAATTTGTTGTACTACTCGTTACATTACTTTCATGTTACTCTGTAAAAAGCTGAAACACACTGTCTCGTAATCACTATTTTACAATATAAACCTGAGGCTACAACCCCACACACCAACACAAATC
>VVHJ01002137.1:0-15723 GCA_015107715.1 Tylochromis polylepis
AATATAAAGAATAAATTCAAGTCCCCTTATAGGATTTAATCTAACAATGAGGGACATGAAAATGGTTCAGAGACCGATACCTGACTTTAATATGAAAATATGTTCACTCACAGGTGACACATGGAAAACTTTATGATGAAGGTCACATCCTGTGGCTCAAAGTAGTAGAAGTTTGAGGGGATTTTTTTGGTTTATTTGGGGGCAAATACTACATTGTAGAGAATTTAGAAAATAGCTGAATGGAGTAATGCATCTTTAACATATAACAAGTCGTATACAGTTTTTAATAAACACCTGCAATAGAAACACCAAACCAGTATGGATAATTAGCATTTGAAAATTATTGCAAAAAGAAAACCTTAGAGCTGACAAAATGAAAAACTGGGTTTTGTGCCTTATCGACCTAAACAACGTTTTAAATAATTAAAAGATGAATTTGTAACACATTTTCCAGTTTTCTTGCTCACAACCATAGACTGTGTATAAAAGATGGGCATAGCCTTTGCATCTGAAAAATCGAGCCATCGGAGAAGTGCTTTAAACCTGCTTTCTTTCTGATACTCAGGAGGTGGTGACTCCTTCTGGTGTCAAAAAGTAGTACAGAAGTCTATGGGAAAATGAGCCCTGGCTCCCTCGCTCTGTGACCTCAGTTAATGTTTTTCTGATGAGTCACCATTAGTTCAGATAACAAGGTTATGCTTTAGTTCCAGCCTGATTTTGACTGACACGTTGCAATCATATGAATGTGCAATCCTGCTTAGTTTCACAGTCTGGCATCACAAAGAAAAGATGGTGACAGCAAAAACACTCCACTAAACTTTGCAAATGGATGAATGGCATCACAGTGGCTACATCCTGTCCATCTTTTATATAAAGTCTGTGGTCACAGCCACACCTTGCCTCTTCCACATACACTAATTTGCCTCTATGCAGATGATTAAAGCCTACAAAATTACTGACTGAATCTGAAAGGCATCAGCAAACTGGCTTCTCCATGCAGCGACCCAGGTTACGTGTGTTTTTACAGACAAAAAGGAGATAGTGGGAGGTTACATAGCAGCTGACAATCACATGAAACGGTAGACAGTGGAGCAAGCATAGATGGTAGCAGCTATCAGCAGCAGGTCAAGTATTATCAAATTGTTATGATCACAGTAACAGATACACAGAGGCAGGCAGAGGAAAATCAAATGAGACAGTTTACCCTGGCAGGTTTGTTAATGTGGGGCCCGACCAGCACAGTACATTTGTGTCCCATAGTCATGCTGGCAGCATAGAAGATTAATATTATTTGGACACAAATGAGTTTCTGTCTGCGATATTTTCCAGATTATATTTGCAAAATATATATTTGCTCTTTTAACAAAGAGCAGATGTTTATCTGTCATAAATGAAATATCTTTAAAGCTGATTAAAACAGAAGCTGTTCTGGAGATATCTGTCGGGCCCTGGTTATTTCGGATTCACTGGGGACAGGATCGAGCACCAAGCAGGCAAAGAGCCATGCATACAGGAAGACAAACAGCACTACTTCTTGCTATCCTAGCCTACAATCACTTTTCTTTAAATTAGCTCCATGTTATTCATAATCTTCCCTGTAGTTCACCAACCTTCCAATGGGGGAAGCTGTGGCGACGAGGACTCCTGGTGGTCTGAGTGTGCAGGGAGAGAGGGAGGGGCTGCTTGGGTGATGGGAGGAGGGGGTGTGGCTGAGCTAAGGGACACTGGTACGCATTTGGGGGGAGTGTCTGATGATGAAGATGCAGGGGTGGCTTCTTTCTTACAGGAAGCAGCTGAGGAATTAAGGGGTGCGGTTGAAGTGGAAGAGGATGCAGGACCAGCGGTTCCTGTGGAGGCCACTGCTGCTGTTCTAACAACAGGAGTGGCCTCCAAATTACCAGGGGTGGCTGTGCAGGACATTAGTGTGGCTGAGGGGACAAAAGGCTTGGCATCGATGTTGAGGGCTGATCCAGCTCTGGTTGCTGAAGGGTATGTTTCTGCTGAAGTTAAAGGTGACGGATCGGTGGACACAGTGGGGGGAAGGTCTGAAGTGCTCTTGAAAGGGTTGAAATCAGAAGCGGCTTGTGAAGAAGGGACGGTGATTTCTACTGGGGTTGACTTTGTGAGGGAAGCAGTGACAAGGGAGGGTGTGTTGGTGATGGGGGTGGTTGTCTGGGAGTCGGGAGTGGAACCCGGAGGGGTCTGGAGAACTGAATCAAGGAAAGAGAAGGTCTGGGAGACAGGGCTTAGGTTGTCCCCTGTCATTAGTGCTAGGCTACCGCTGACATCCCCAGCTAAACTACTCTTGGTGACTGTACTAGCAGCTGAGCTAATATGGTTTTCAGGTTTGGCTGAAGTCTTCTCTTCATTGGCCTTTTGCCCATTTTTAACAGACACAGAAAAGTCATCTAAACACATAGGCTCATAGGAGCGCAAAGACAAATCGGATACTTGGCCAACATGAGGACAGTTGGTAAAACTTGTGGGTATCTGTTCAGGGGCAGAGGGTAGAGTGGGGCTGGGGATGGAGTTTGGAGCTTTGGGGTCACTAGAGCCAATGTCAGCACCTGTCGCCCACTTAGGGGCAACTGTAGCTGGCATGGGAGAGACAGGCTGCTGTGGAGCTCCCCACTCCTCTGGAAGTCTTGCCCGACTCTTAGCCTTTCTGCCTTTTACCCTACCCCCTCCTCCACTCTCTCTGATCTCCCACTCCCAGTTCTCCTCCTCATCTTCGTCCTCCTCCACCTCCCTCCTGCCTTTATCCTGCATCCCATGCTTGTCTGATCGGCTGATGTTATTCTCCTGGCTATCCAGGAAGTCGTAGACCTCATCACGGCCCTTCCTCTTCTTCTTCCGTCGCCGCTGCTGCTGCTTGCCGCCTTCGTCCCCCGGCCCTGCTCTGTCAGGGCTGAGGGGTTCAGAGTTGGAGGACGTAGCACTGCTGTCATCCACTGAGCCGCTGGGAGAGAGGATGGGAGCTGCCGAGGGGGAGGGTTTTATAAGAGGAGGAACCAATCACATACTGTGTCAGAGAAACACCTGCTAAAAAGCCATCAGATTATGGTTACTATAGCTGTACTTGTCATTTCAGGTTTAAATCTGATCTAACTGGGTGTACCAGCTATTTTGGTAAATAACTCTTGCATCTATGACAGTGAAAGTAATTTGATGTAGGGAAGATTATAGGATTATTCAGAATTCCTGTTGAAATATTAGTTTTGATGAAATAAGCTAAAGCAGAAATTCCCCCCCCCCCTTCTTACGCAGTTGGGTTAACTTATGCAAGATATGTATCTTACCTTAGAAAGGGTTTCTGTGGTTTCACAAGAGCACTCAGTGGTGCTTGAGATCCTAAGCTGTGCTTTCCAGGTTGACATTTCTTAACTTCATCAAAGCACCCAGTCTTTTATGCCTACCATTGCCAGATGCTGCTATAGAATCGAAATGATTTAACAACCATTTTGGTTGATGATAAGTTAAAGAAGCTACACAATTGCAGGATAACTTTAGACTAAAAACAAACTCTACCCAGCAAGCTGTCTTGTTAATAGTGCTCTTTAGTGATTGCATTACAAAAGCTTAAGCCCTCACTGTGCTTACTGTTGCACTGACGGCCTGCCCTTCAACATGATTCGGGTCGTTTTTTTGTTCTAAACCAAAGTAATTTGAGCAGTGTGCATGCAGAGTATTCCCTGATGTGTGCCACATGTGAATAAGGACAACTGTGAAAACTATGCCAACATAGCTAACTAAAAATTGCTCGAAGTTCATGCTTGATAATAGCTACAGACTCTACAAAAGAAAATACCACATTTAGGCAGCGCTACTTCTTCCTCCTTTCATGTTGCACTGAGGGCAGGCTACTCCTTAGGCCATCTTTGGGTACCAAAGAGGTATCACATGAGTATATGGATGAGGACTACCTGTTAAGAGTTAACAATGCAAGTTACAGGCATCTCTGACATTCAGTGATAGCTTTTAATTCTTGGCATTCTGTTAATAATTTCAGTTATGGCTATTAATTGAGCAAAGCTGGACTAATTTCCTACTAATGATAACTTTGTTTATTTGTAGAGATAAAGGGCTTCTATGAGTTTATCTTACTGAACTGTACTTATTCTCATTCTTACTCTGTGCTTGACAAATACTGTAAATAATACATGTCTGTTATTACTATCACCTGGAGCCTTGACTCGTCCCCCAAAAAACAAAGAACAGACATTTGTGGAACATGAGTTATTTTAAAATCTTATTTGTTTATATTTATTACCTGCTGAAATATTTTGGTGTGGTGTACATACACTGTAAAATAACCAGATGAAGACAGATCATTTTTAGTGACATCACATGATATGGTTGGACAGGAGAAACACCTAAGCTGGTACTATAGAAGATGTATTGGCAATGCAACTGGCTATATGCTATAATACACAATAAATTCCTTGTTGCCTTGCCTTGTGTATTAGTGTGGTATACTACATGCCAAGCAGGAAATACACGTAAAACCATGAAGTGAAGCTTGTTTTGCTGGGTTGGTTTCCAGTGATAGTAACCATAGTCTGACTGCTCTTAGGCTCCTTTGAGGCACAACACTTTCAACAGTTTATTGCAGTAAGTTGTATGTGATGGTGCCTGCTTTTATAAATACATTCAACCTGTATTTTCATTACTCACCTGTTGTTTTGTCTATGGTTCTGTAAAGACTACAATAGATAATATGTGCACAAAACGTTTTATAGATGCTGTTTTACACCAACATAATGGGTTTTCGCCAGACATTAGATGTATTTGCTCAGTGTCCCAGCTGCCTGGATTTGACTGGATATACTGCTAACTAAAATTTCACTAACAACAGTTTTAAAAAAAAATAAATCCTGCAAACGTTTGAGGGAACCCTTTAGGACCAATTTAGACTGTGACTGGAAGTCTACTGAATATATCCATTTGATATGTGTACATGTGGGGTAATGTTTTTTTTTTAAGTTATTACTCTTTTATGATAATATCTATAAAGTATCTATAAAAGTCAAAACTGAAAGTTGGTCATATAGTCTTGTGTAGATTTCTGTTTTCCAAATTGTCAGTGAAGTCTGAAAGGAACTGCCAGTCATCCAGTAAATGTGTGATGCAAGTGTCTTTCTGCAGAAATATGCATAATTCTCAGTATTTAAACATCATCATTAACATCATCGTCATCACCATCCAGGATACAAAGGTGCTCTTAGAGGGAGGACGCACACACACCACAGAAAAATAAGCACACTGGGAGAGCAGCACAACCTTGAAGCAAATTAAACAGATAAATATATCAAGTACACTTAACACAGGATCTAGCATGCAAGAACAAACATGCATGTCAACTAAGTGCACAATCAAACACACTCAAATCACGTTAAGCATTAGGAACACATTGCAGAATCACAAAACAGTCAAATGGCAGACAAAGCAAAAAATGTTACGCTTGCACTGAAATGATCTTCTTATTTGTCTGTTCCCACTATCTTCTCTTATTTGAGGAATGAAGGCATCGCAGTTGGCTCTGGCTTTTTCCTCTGAATCCATATTTCTCAATTATTACTGACAAGCACGTCATCAGCTCAGAGAGAACAAGAAACAGAAAGATGAGCAGACAGAAACAGGCATACTGTAAAATAGTCTATGACTTATACTCCCATTTCAGACTGCTCATCGGCTCTTCTTCCAGTCTAAAATATTATTATTCTTTCTAGTTTTCATCATCCTAACTGCAGTCTTACATCACTACTTATTAATGGAAATCCAGAAAAAGGTGCAATCCTCTCTAAATCTGGCACCTTTCCCAGCATGTTTTAATTGATTGACTTTGCTATTTTCTCCCCGTGACCTGATGCTTCCCCTGCTATAAACAACACTAAGGGGAGACAAGACCAGAGATATTATCATCTATATTTAATAGGATAAGATATTTAATGGGAGTACTTCTTAATCTGGACTCTGGCAAACCGCCATGAAATACATTAAGGTTGGAGCATGGGCTGCTTTGAACACAGGACCCATGCAAAAACACAGTATGAGCAGTAATTTGCCAAATTCTTTTTAAGGTTTACCACAGACAGAGCAGGAGCACAGTGGACTGCAAGCCTTAAACACAGAAGAGTAAATGCAGAAGAACAGAAGCATGTTTGGAAAATGTGTCAACAGTATCCTGCAGAAATATCCCTACACCGAGTTGTACACACAAATAAAAAAACAAACCCACAGAATTTGGTAAATTAGAAGCAGCATGTGTTATAAATGACTGTTTTTCATATTTATAAAGCACCTCAGCGATGACACTTCCATGACTGTAATTCCCTAAATTGTGCCTGTGCAATAATTTGGCAGAACACAGCACAGACAGATCCAATTTAATCCTTGAGTGAAAAAAGTAACTTTAAGTAGCATGTTTTGGGGGGGTTTTTTTGCTTCATTTTGCTTCATTAGATACCCAGTGATGTGAGACAGGAGGAAGGAGGGGCATGACTTGCCATCACCCCAAATGTGAGTTTCTTTTTTCTGCCTGCCGACAGGGATGAGTTATTCATGCTCACTGAAGCTTAAAGATAATGTGGGACAATCAAAAAACAAACTTTTAAGATGTTTCTGCCAATTCTGTCGATAACAAATTATGATTTCAGCATCAGTGGAATGACATTACTGCTTTCTCACTCAGTACAGCTTGGTCCATAAATCTTTGCCTCTTTGCCTCTGGACACCACCACAGTGAGTTTTAAATAATTCAATCAAAATGTGACTGAACTGCAGAGTTTCATTCAAGGGTTTAACAAAAGGATTGCAGTAACTGTTTAGGAATTACAGATGAACTGCATTAGGAATTACACACTACATAGGCCCCCATTTTCAGAAGCTCAAGGGTAGTCAGACAAACAATTTCAGATATAAGGACTGTTTTTAACACTTGGATGAAAATCCTTTCGGGTCAATGAATGCTTTAAGTCTCAAAGAATATTTTATTTCTTTGCCTTGAGAAAATCTTTTCTTTTGCAGCAGACTGTTGATTTAGCCACTCCGAAAGTGTTTGCTAGCTTCTGTTATCTCTCCGACAGGTTTATTTGGATTTTTCATCCTGATGATGGCCTTTCCTCACTTGCATCAGTATCTCATTGTACCACATATTTGCAGTTCCAGTGAGAAGTTACCAAATAAGTCTGCAAGTTAAACACTTGAAATCAGCTACAGATGTTCTAGCTGTTTAATCTGTCATGGAATCTCATCCCAGCACATATTGCAATTTTTGTGTTAAACTCTTAAATTAAACCTGAAAGTCTGCACTTTTATCACGTTTGCTTGTTTGATATACATCCCAATGTGGTGGAATACAGAAGCAATAATACAAAAAAAATCTGGCGCATCTTTTACTGTGTGTGCAACTGTCATGTGGATGTGACTGTACTCAAGTATGAAAAACTAACGAGACATCGATGGACAGCAGGTGAGTTCTGAGACAAAGACAAAGACCTAGTTTTGGTTTTGGGCGTTGCTGGCACCTGCTGTTTCACTTTTACATTATTAACTGCTGGGACACCGGATAAGAACACAACCACCTGTTTTCTTGCCTTTGCAACCAGGAAAAAAAACCCAAACCTTGAAAATAAATAAAAGTAATATCATTTTTAGTACACAGTGCACTTGGCACAGACCATTTTGTAACGCTCTACTTTGAATAAGAGGTTTTTTTGCACAGTCAAGCCTGAATGAAAACAAAGGTCCTAAATAAGAGAAAATTCCAGGTTTTCAGTGTGTTTCTATTTATTTCTGAAATTGATTGATTGACTGATTGATTACAGGGAACTATAATTTCTATTCACTACTTTGCCGACTTTATTTTTCAGGCAGGAAGCTTACATTTTTCTCAGCTTTCTTCAACTTGGTTATATAAAAGAAGGAGAGGGACCAGCCACCAATTTTCAGCCAGTAGGAGAAATCTACACCAATAGCCAAATAAAGCTAGCTAGCTCACAGCTTCAGATTTTTATCAGGTATTGACATTATGCACATTGTGATGTTCTTTAGCTTTCTGGACATATACTTGTTGTCCTTACTTGAGAAGAATTTAACATGAGATATGGGTCAAAGGCTCAACAAACTGTAATTATTTGCAAAATATGGTAGCTGCTGCAACCATTGTGGTAAAAATGTTCATGTTAACAGTCTTGTTGTGAGACAATACTACACTGTCAAAATACATGCACTACTCAAGTAAGTTTCTGAGTAGTTAACAAAAAGGAAATCACATCAGATAATATATAAATGAATATCTGAAATGAACTGCTACTAATAGCAACACTAAGGTCAAAGAGCAGATTTGATTATCTAAAGCTTACATTTAAGTCTTGATGCTTTTACTCTAAAATATGTAGCCAGTATTTTGTGTGATAGCGTGGTTTGGTTCATTTTAAAATGTGGTTATATCACTACAGGCGCTTCCCTGAAAATGTAATGTTTTTATTTTTGTTATTACAGTCAAACAAATACAAATGCATCCATTACAGTAGCCTTTAATGGCCATTACTGTGCAGGAAAAACCTTTAAAACTAACAGCTGAGCTCACCTTTGGTTTTGGGAGAGCAATTTTGAAATTATCTGTAGTGTTGTTTGCAGGCCATTTTCTTTTGACCCTTGACAGCAGGGTTTGATTTCTGGCTGAATCTACAGTTAGATGTAGATGACAACATAATGAAGACATAAAAGTATTTGCAGGAGAATATGCATGTTTCTATTCTAGTTTTTAAAATGTAGTACAGTTACATGTGCAGGAAAACTGTGACGTCATGATGCACTGCTCTGGGTTTGTGTTTATGTTACCTGGCAACAACAAATTTAGTCAATACCCAGCTGCTACTCACTCCAGCAGCTACTGATTATGATAAACATTAAAAATTCATAATAAAGACAACTAGAAATGTCCTGTGGTGCACCAAATCTACTTTAGGCTGCTATTTTCTCTTCACTGCAGGAACTAATGAAGAGCTAAACACTGTGTACAGCTACATTATTTAAAATGGTCACTGCAAGTCTCATTTGTCTGTTGATCCAGTTTGTCAAACGATTATAAGGAGATGAGCCGGGTGCACAGAGTGTAAAGCAATAAGGTCACCAGCAACAAAACAGCAGAGCTGGGAGTGTTCCAGTGACAGTGAAAACTAGAAAAGACTGCCCTCTGCTGCTGAAAGCATGGGCTGTGTGATCAGGGTGTTACTTCCCTCCTGCTCTGCCTTTGCGTCTCTTCAGTAGTCTTAAAGCAAGAATAGCATAACATCTCAGCTTTTATTAAATTAAATGTGAGCTACGTTCATGGATTTAGACTTTTGAGCTTAAGTTGGGGCTCCAGCTCCACTTGTTGCTATAGCTGTGTTAGAAATGCAACCAAACCCATTTGGTCTGGAAAAGTTTATGAGTATTATCATATCATCATTATACATATTATCAATATTAAAGTGAATCAATATTAAAATATTGACTCACTGGTCTTCCACTGCCCCACCCCCCTTCCCTGCTGCCCCAGAATGCAGTATTACATGTAACCAAGCCCGAGTGTGATACCTGCAGAGTGATCCATTGAATGGATTCCTGTGCCACCCGAAGAAAATGGATCACTGCTTTTAAAGGGACTGCTCCCACTGGTGTTACTGATGCTTTTGCTTTCCACACTGAAATGGCTTGAACTTTTCTGGGTGTCCATAGCTGGACTCATCCCAGTCTGGCCAAGAGTAGAACTCATACTGGTCTGGAAGGGTGGCATGCTGGACCCCATGGTCCCTCCAATCCCAGATTGAGAAAAGCCTGATGGAGAGAAACAGCACAGAGCTACATCACCAACAGGAAGCTGTCTGTTTGAATGTTGTATACTTTATATATTCACACCACATGCTGCTGGGAAAGAAGTTAAATACTGACGTAGATTAAGCCATTATGCTATACGAGTTTCTACAGCAACAGTAAGTGAATGTTACTGTTACTTCACCGAACAACCTTAAAGCCACTATGTGTAGAAATTCAAAATTTATGATTTGCTCCCCAACTGAAAGAAACTGCCACTAAAATAGTAACATTTCTAAAAAATGACAATAAACGAATAAACAAAGTGAAATATTCTATAATACAAAAAATATCAACATATATTATTTAGGAACTTAAGTACTTATTACGTCCTAATTACATGTTTCCTTTGCATTTGCCACAATGTGTCTTAACCATGGACATATTAAATAATTCACTATCAAGAAATGAATCATACAGATTTAGCTTTTAAGCTAGCAGCAATGATCATGCTAATGGAGGCTACTTGTTTATTTATTTCAGCGGGTGGGGACTGCAGGCAGGGAGGGATGCCATTCTTGGCTGTTGCAGTATATTCAACAGACCACTGGTGTGTGCAGTCATTTGTTTTATACGGTATGATTATCAAGTTCTTAAATATTTTCCCTAATAAAATTAAATACAAAAAATTACCAAGAATAAACAAGTGATGCATGAAATAAAACACATTTCAGATTTTTTAAGCATCTCAGTTTCTGCAGTGCTGCAATATGTAGAAGATTCCAGCATGCTCATGATGTGTCTTTCTAACTAAAGACAGTCCTGTAAAAACTAACTACACCATTACTGCTACAATTAAGAGTTTAAGTAGCAGCCACATGCTGCTAATCAAATGGACTTAATTAACTGATCATCAGCAAGTGTGACCACCTCTATAAAAGCAGAAGCTTTCGCAATTTGCAGGTCTGGAGCACTAAGGTGTCTGTTAACACAATGTGCCAGTCTTCCTAGGATGGATGTCCCAGCAAATTCACCCCAAGTTTTGACCATTCAATGCTCAGAGAAACTGCAACAAAAACCAAGAGCAACATTGCAAACTATACACACCTTACTTACCATGTTAAATGTTAAAGATCATAACAGTACAATTAGAAAAAGTATAGCTTGTTATGAAGGGTTTCCAGGAGAAAATCTCTTCTCTCTAAAAAGAACATGGCATGTTGGCTTAGGTGTGTAGTGTTATATCTAAAGAAACCACAAGACTTAAAATAATTTCCTTTGGCCAGAAGAGACCAAAGTGCAGAATGCCATGTTTGGCAAAAACCAAGGCATATTAGCACAAATGCCTCATTCCAACTCTCAAGCACTGTCTTGGAAGGGTGATGATTTAGCCTTGTTTCACCTCACAGTCACTGAGTCAGCTAAGAACTCCTCTCTATAAGAATGTACTGTATAGTCAAATGTGAGGCCATCTGTCCAAGAGCTGAAATTAGGTCATGTAATAGGATAGTGATCCCAAGCACACTAGCAACAACAGAACAGTGAAAAGGAAAAGAATGAAGGTGTTGCAAAGGCCCAGTCGAGACCTCAACCTAACTGAAATAGTGAGGAAGTACCTTAAGAGAGCTGTGCATAACTAAATCCCAGCAAAGCACAATGAACTGAAGCAATGTTGTTAAGAAGAGTGTGAAGAAAATTCTCCCACAACTGAATGACAGACTGATAAAGTCATACAGAAAACAATTACTTGACATTATTACTGCTAAAGTTGGTTCTTGGGGTGCACATAGTTTTGTTAAATGACTGCATAAACTCCTATTAGCACTTGCTTTGTCACATGTAATTAATTCACTGGTTTGTCTGCTCAGACCTCTTGAATAGGTTTGTAGGTTGCACTGACAGAGAGGTAGAAACTGTATGTAGTGCGTTGACTGTGTGTAAACTGCATTTCACGGGCAATCTGGCTACTTGGGTAACACTAGGCATGTTCTAATTATTGAAAAAAAAAAAAAAAAACCTCAGAAGCTTCCAAGAAGCTTCTTCAGTTCTGAACTGAAGAACTGCAGAAGTTTCTTGGATGATAAAGCTTTCAACCCCAAGAATATTATCCCAACTGTTGGAGCATGGTAGTGGTAGCATCATGTTCAGGGGCTGCTTTGTACTAGTGCCACAAGTACGCAGAACAGAGTGGATGTAATTGTGAATGAGGCAGAGTCCCAGAATTCTTCAGTATAACCTTGAATCAAACACACAGAAGCCAGTGGTGAAATGAATGAAACACTAAAGGACATTTTGGAATAGCCTTTTCAAAGCTGAAAATAGAAAAGTGTTTCATTATCCAATTATAATTTTGCCAAACGCTTTCACAGCTTTTGATTGCTACTAAAAGTGCCTGGTGACAGTACAACTTGCTAAGGCATATTTAAACAAATATTAGATATGCTATATGCAGGATTTTGGCCATGTATGTGCAATTTTAACCCCATATTTATTTCAAAACCCCCACAATAAAGTAAATATTCTGCACCAAATTCTTGAGTCTTTTTACTTTATTTAGATTCAAAGCAAGAAGAGAGAAAATACGGTGACCTGCTACTTAGTTTGAAGTTAAAGGTAGTAATGGCACAGAAAGTGAAAAAGTAAAATGGACCTAGAAATGAGTCAGGCTTGCTGCTGTCCTTTGTCTTGTTCAGGCTCCACTGATCTGTCATTCCATGCATAGGACCTGAGCAAGAGAAAGAGACGGACAGACAGAGGCAAAGAAAATTGGCAAATGGAGAAAGGACAGTGGGGACAGAGGGTCAAAGAGAGAAGCAAAATGAACAGAGGAGTGGAAAAAAAAGAAGACGACAATGAGGAGCAGGAAGAAATAAAGTGGTGGGACAGAACATAAACAAACAAATGGGCGTGGCAAATGTCAACCAATGCAAATAAAATCAGTATCTGAATCTACCTGCATTTTATTTTGGTGCATGGAGTAACAAAAACTGTATACAAACATATATATGCAACAAAAAAATGTACAAAAGCCTCAACCACCATGCAGTAATGGCTTTTGACAGGAGACTTTCAAAATGGATGTCGCCTGCTAAAATATATCTTTTTTTAGCTATTAACGGATAAGTTGATATTAATATATTTTCAAGTCTACAATAATTTTTTTCTCACTGTTTCCTTTGTCCATGATTCCTGTGCAACTGATGCATGATAATAAATTGTGTCATATATTTACTTTACAACCCCCACACTACAGAAGATTGGAAAATGGAAGTATTTGCTCAGTACAGTGGCTGCAGGTTAACCAACTACAGCTTTCAGCTTTTCTTCCAAAGGAAAAACATTCGTCTTTGCATTTTAACAAGTAATACATCCTGAATGAGCTACACTGGAGGTACAGTAACCTCAGTTTATGATATAAATCAGTAACTTTGGTACATAACCACTGAATAGGTCAACTTCTGCGGATGCCTTCTATTAGCTTCAAATGGACTTTTTAATGCCTACATTTTTAAATTTGAACTTAATTCACATATGGTAGAGCAGGTTATCTACTAATTGGTAGGTTGATGGTTTGATCCCTGGCTGTTTCAGTCAGCATGCCAAATATCCTTGGGCAAGATATTAACCACAAAATTGCTCTCTGATGCATCCATCCGAGTGTGAATGTGTGTGGATGTTAGATAAAAAGCAGTTACAAAAAGCACAAAAAAAAGTGCTTGTATGAATCGGTGTGAAGGGGTGAATGATGCAGTGTGATTAGTGAGAGGTTGATTTGTCAATCACAAGTCATTAGCCAATGAGCATACCCTGCATAAACCTCCTTTCTGACAATCTGAACGACCAAAATTTAGAAAATGCACTGGATGACTGAGCCCAAAATTAATCACCAAAATGTTTACAGAGGTACGGGCCATTTTCTCCTGTGACTGTAGATGGTAGAGTGATAAAATTACTATCTACTACATTACTTTCAGTCCATTCACCCTCACCAGACAGGTAGTCAGAGCTGAAGGCAGGCTGTCCTGGTGGGTCTTGGCGTCCTCCTGATGACATCATTGATGACATCATCCCTGGACCTGAGGAAATAATGACCATTATCACTATCATCCTCAGCTGAATATACAATAATATAACTACTGTCTGTTTAGTTTTCTAGTTTTAGATTTCAAAGCATATCTGTATATCAAGAATCTTTGTTATATCTTCATGTTTTTCATAACACTGCAAAATGTATGAACAGGAGATTTTTTTTTGTTGTTGTTTGTTTTAGTTTTGCACTAGTTGTAGTTTTCCATTGTCCATAGCATCCATATGTTAACCACATGTGCACCGAAAAGTGCACCTCAGTCAGTCTGTATGTAGCTCTGCTCTGTCAGCTGTCTGCCCGTGAAACGGGTCCTGTTTCCCAAATCCTGCCTCCACATGCTGTGTGTGTCTTTGTCCTATCATTTGACAGTGAAGCAAGCAGACACAACACACTGCTGAAGGGACTATCACCATGGTTACACAAGTAGAAGATGACAGCATCAGTGGTTCCCCTGGCAACACAACCTGTCAACAGACATGTCTTAGAGGATCGCTGCATGTTTCCCACCAGCTGAGGCATACGCAAGGACTGAGGGGGCTGCACCAAGAACCCAGAATAAGATAAACAAGTATTATTTGGAACATGCAAAGGTACTCAAGTACAGTCCAAAATTAAAACGGAGAAGCTGAAATAAAACGAACTGTGATCTTTGCTTCTTTTCATTGCATCATACAAACGGCACAAATGATAATATGTATCTGTCCGTGGTCCTGAAATACATATATAAAAACTGGCACTGCAGCAGAAAACCAAAACTGACTGAAGCTGCATGCCACAAATGGCTGCTTTGTGCTGAAAGTAGAACATATTGGTGCTTTGTATACCCGAATGCACATACATTGGTTTTGACTGAAAAGCTGTTTTCTCTCAGATGTACTCAGGGAAAACAGGGACACATACTTTTGGCTCTGGGCCAGTAGCATTGTAATGGTGGATACTGTGAATAATTAACAAGTGTGCATTAAAGGGAAGCTTTGGCCCACTGGATCTAGCATGAGTGTGTCTCTGAGAGCCAGTGTTCCTTTGTGTCTGTGACCATTTTTGGAGTATAGAGCAGCACACACAGAAACACACACAGAAACACGCAACCAAGTAAAAAAACAGAAGCACTAACTGCAGAGTCATTCTAGACACAACGTCACAGCATTTTTTTCTTTTTCTGTCTGGGTTCCCTTTGAATAGATTTCTCTTCAGCTGCCAGTCGCCCATATTTTTTTTTTTCCCAATTACTGTCACACTTTTCATTACCTCGCTAATGTTCACTACTTTTGTATTTGTGTTATTACAAAGTTACTTTATGTGAATCGCTTTAAAGAGAAAGATGGACCTACTAGACGGTCCACATCTCAGTGATAATTTGGAAACAAATCTGACATGTCCACCACTTAAAAAGCTACTTTTCCAACAAAGGAACTTCCTTAAACTTTCTATGAACCTATGTTTTGCCACTGCATGAACCAGCTGATCCAAGCAGAGTTGGGAAAACTGCCTGTAAGTAAATAAATAACTACATATAATAAAATGTTAGGGAATTCTGTTTATGTTTTGTGTCTAGTCAAAAAAATCTAGTTGTGATGGACCCTCCACGACACTCAGACGTCTTTGAGTTGCACTGAACTTTATTTTAGTCACACACACACACAGACGCTCGCACATCCGCTGTTCACCAAGCGACAGCGCTCCCGTCTCCTCCCTCTTCCTCCTCCTCACTGCAGACAGAAAAAGACTAGTTCATCAGCCCCTGACAGCCAGCACCTGCTGAGCTCCGCCCCGCGAGCTCACTGCCATACGCCTCCCTTGCAGCCGCGCCAGGGACCACACCCCGCCACACTGTATTT
>VVHJ01002139.1:3613-23035 GCA_015107715.1 Tylochromis polylepis
CTTAACTTACACCCCCCCCCCCCCCCCAGATATTCTCTGAGATTTGCAAGAGTCACAAGTTCTCTGAGATTTAAGTCACAAATCTCTCGAGGAATTTTGTATATTAAAGTCTATTATTCCCAAAGTTTGAAACATCTCTCATGTTTTTTCAACACAAATTTTCCAGTTTGTTTCATATGACTTTATAATATCAGAGAAAATCTGATTGTGTTCTCATTCATTTAAATCAAAGAAAACATAAATAAGTGACTTTGATCTCAGAAATTCCTAGGTTTTTTTTTTAATCTTACCATTTACCTGTGCGCCCTAAAACGCAAGTGTAGTAAAAAACAAACAAACAAAAAAAAAACCAGATGTTTGATTGCGTACACGTTTTCTTGTCTATGCATGAATATGGAAGTTTAATCCATCATCAACAAAAACCCATTACATTGGAAGATTGTTACAAAATGAAAAGCTAGGTTTGATTTCACAAAAATCTCAGCTAACTTAACTTACCATGAAAAAGGCACTAGCCATTTGAATTATGTGATAAGATAACGATGATGTGTGCTGGTTTTTTTTTTCACTGACTATTCTTAAACACTGCTTCCTTGCTACAAAGCTAATATTGCAGCAGGCACTCACCTGAGAGTATGACTAAAAATGCATTTTCCAGAGCAAAGTGGATTGTGTGTGTTTATATTTGTGTTATCTGTTTGAACCCCGGGGCCTTGGAAGCAGTAGCAGCCACAGATTTGCGCTGGCTCAGTGTCTGTAGCTTCCCAGCATGTCACGGAGGGTTTTATGTAAGAGCACATGCAGACGGCAACTCTCTCACGCAGACACGCACACACAAACAGACACACTGTAAACCCCCCACCCCCCTGATTGATTATGCATGTATTCTCCTCTCCTGCTCTCGAGCTCATGCATCCTGCTTGATGAAGCAGTGCCTCCAGTGGGGTAGCAATGTAAACAGCCGTAGAGCAAAGCTAGGCTAGGGTATCTTTGGCTATATCTCACGCCGTTAGCAAAGGAATGCATGAAACATGAGGCTTTATTTACCCGGCCCCCTGGTGCCACATCAGAATGATGGAAACCTTACGAAACATGTCAAAGCTAAAGCCTTGTTGTTACAGACCTCAAGCGCTTTGAAGGGCGGCTCACAGGCTCAGACTGACCTCTTCAACCTGTTTTTGTATGTACAGCCAATAGCAAATTTGCTTTTGATAACAACAGAGAGGCAGAACAAAGTGTCCTGCAGGGCTCTTATGCAAGGAGACCGTGACCATGGGGGGCTGTGTGGAAGCATCACCAAGAGATCATAAATTATTACTATATTTATAAGTCTGATTTATTGTCATTGTCTCCCTGTTGGGTTTAGTTCCCTGACAAAAGAATATTGAACCATCCATATTGCTTAAGGGGAGGAATGACCGGCAAACTGTGTGTAGAGTATGTTCTTTGTGTGTGGACTCATGAATGTAGCTCTATGCTCTATGGAAGCAGCAAGTAGAATGATTTGGAAAGGAATAGATTTGAAATGATTCCCAGTCCATGAAAAACATAGTTACCAGTGACAGAGCACGGCATCGACAGAGCAGGCACTGTGGGACTCTGAGAGCATGAATGGTAATGCATAAGGTCATTTCCTGAAAGTGTGTGTATGTGGTTTGGCATTTGCACAGGTCTGCAGCATATAAAGCAGCTCATCTACTGGCTTTGTTTGGCAAGATTAAAAGCAAAATGCATACAGCTGTAAGGATAGTTTTCACATAATTTTATTTTTGCAGTAAAAAAAATAATCAAAAATGACCTGTGGAGCAAATAGGCATGATGAGCCTTTCTTCATTTGTAAAAACAATGTTAAAGCAGTGATACTTAAATTTAAAAACAAAATATATACAGTATTACATCAGCACAAAATTTACTGATGGATTTTTATGATTTACTTCCAGGAATAGCCATTGAATATATTTACACTTCAAATTACCTCACTGTGTAAGAGTCTACGTCGTGACTGGCAGAGTCTCCCGTTTCTGTTTAAAAGCAAATGCAAAGAGGTTTTCCATGTATGACCAATTTTATGCAAGTGACTGTCAACAACCTCCAACAACCACTTGCCAACCAGTTGTGGAATACTTACTTTTCCATAGCAACTTGGAGTTGCTGGAGGGGGTGGAGGTCACTGACCCATGTGTAGGCCTGAGTAGGGCTTTAGCAGTCAGTTTTACACCAGTCACTCTCTCACTGGTCAGGGAATTCTCATTTTTCCCTAGCAACCAGTGCTTGCCCAACGATCACAGATGGTCTCTAGGTCTGAGTGGTTGGGGCCTTAGTGGTCTTATCTCATTGTAGATTGTAGTCGGAATCACAGAGTAAGATACAGCATGATGATGTCACGATAACATCATAATAGGGTAATTGTGTGATGTATAATATGGTGCAGTACAATCATCTGTTATTCTTCATATCTAAGTAACTGAAATAAGAAAAACTAAAAGCCCCTGTGGCCCAGAAACTCGTGAAAGTTAGCATTGTAGGATAATCCTGCCACGTCACCTGCATATATAGATTTAATTTGCATTTGTTGCCAGTGTATCGATAACGTATCACATTCCGAAACAGTACGATATATTTTGTCTCACCCACACTGTAGACATTTGAGTTGATAAAACAGGCCTTAGCCTGACGTGTTCTTTCTCTCATTTTCCACAGCTTTCAATCATATCTGGCAGTCCTGCCTACTTTCATTAGCAAGATGAGCTTGAAAGCTCAGGGAGAGGTAACTGAAACTTGACACAGCTGGTCAAAATGAAAATAATTCTTGGTTAAAGGTACTTCATGGGTGGGGAGTTTAGCTCAAACTACTGAGAAATGCCAAACAGTACATGCTTGTCTGCTGCTTCTCATCAGTTTCACATGTAAAGGCTTACTTTTTTTTAATGTTCAGATAACACTAAAGCAGTTATAGTATTAGCAGCTTCCAAACTGTATCAGAAACTGTGGATAGTAAATATAATATCTTCACCACATTTAAATGTGATCCCTAAATGTGATCCCTTGTGATCTCATCGCTCAAAACTTTAAAGCTATAAGATCTCCGTCCAGCTTAGCTCTTATCTGAAGAGCCGGCAGCGCACGGAGTTCAGCTAAAGACAAAAGCAGATCAAACACTGCCTGGTACCTAACTGAAGTTATTTTGGAATCAAACACAAGTCATTTTGCTGGTTGTTACTGATGAGCTCATTTGAGGGTTGAATCACCTGCGTGTGCAGTTTCACAGCGCTTTTGAGCTGCAATATTCATCTGCTCCATGATCCTGCAGTCGTTCACTGTTCTGTCAGTGTGAAATGGCCTTCAGTTAAGTGTGACGATTGAGTGTCTTTCTCTTTCACATCCTCGGTTTCTCTCCCACACTCGTTTCCTGTCTCTCTCTCTCTCGCCCAGTTTCCCTGCTTCCCCTCTCTGGCGTTCCCTCTCCCAGCTTTTGGATCAGCACCAGTGCCAGCTTGCAGGCTGATTATAAGGGCTTTAATGTTCCATTTACCAGCAGCATGTTTCAGGTGGTGTGTGCTTGTTTGACAGAATAGGCCTTGACACAGACACACACACACAAAAACCTTGCGACATTAGCCTTTATTAGAGCAGCTGTGCCTGTCCGCCTGGCCCTTCGCTGAGCGGGCAGAAGCAGTCTGGCACTGAGCCTGTCCTTTGATGGCCGACTGCAAACAGCCATATCAAACAGCCATAACAGCAAACGGGTGCCAGATCAGGAGGAGAGTACGATTTAATGGAGATGTTAACAGCCTAATATCTGTAACTGTAAAGTCGAGGACACAGTCACTTCAAGCCCTGACGGGGTCATTTTTGGTTGTTAAATTGTAATTGCGTGCCATCTAGTGAATGTTCTGTTTTTGCCTGTGCAGTTTGCTCTTTCTTTCTTCTCTTCATTTTATGTAACTGTTTCATAACTTAGCAGATTGTTGGGGAACTGCAGTGGCGTTCTCTCGTTCCCCTCCCACCCCTTAAACATCCTTCCTGCATGCCTTCCTTGACACCTTTCCTCTTCCTTCTCACTTAGCCTCCTCCCTCTCCTCAACTCTTCCCACGTTGTCCCATAGGTCCCCGTGCCTCCTTCTGTTCCTCCGGGGTTGGGCAGATGAGCTGAGGCAGAACCATACAGGGGAAAGAGGCAGCGCTCATGGGAGGAAAGCCACTTTGCATGCATCCTGTGCATGCAAGCAGGCTCGGGCTAGCTGTCCCTGTCCCAAAGGGACTTCCATCCTCACATTAGTTTGGCTTCTCTGAAAGGGCAGATAAGGACCTGGGTTATGGGTCTAAGCTCTGTCGCTGTCACTCTCCCTCTCACACTTTGTCTGTCTTGCTCATTTTCAGTCTTCCTCCATTCTTTTTTCTTTTTTTAAAAAAAATTCTTCTGTCTCTTCTCATCTCTGTGCCCGTTGACACCCTCCTCCCCCGCATATCTTTTCTCTTCTGAACTTCTCTAAACTTCCCACTGCAGTCTGATCGGCTCGCTACTGCAGCAAAATTTACATGGGTGGGACCTCATTGCGGATGGGCAATTTTATAACCTGAGCTAACACGGTCTAACCCTTACTCTCTATCATTTCATCCCTCATCCTTCTTTCTTTTTTTGTAATCTCCAAGTCGCTGCAATCTATTTTCGCATTAGGATTCATGGCCTTGTCTCTCCTCCCCCAGTCTTGATTCCAGACAGTTTGTGCGTGCTGGGTTGTTAGTCTTAGTAGAGGATAGGGCAGCATCCTTTTTTCTGTGTGTGACGAGACTATCTGCTGCACACATGGGCAAGGACATATTGTAGAGCAGGCTTGTACCGCCTGAAACAAAAGTGCACATGTCTGTGATTACTAGCTGCAGAAACTGCAGCAGATTGTTTTCTAACTTGTATGAAAGCTTTGGCTTGCTGTAGTTGAGCAATATGTAGACACACGTGTCAATATACATGCATATTACATAAGTGTGTTTGACCCCTCAAGCTCAGGTCCTGTACCAGAGGCCTGGGAGTTTGAGGTTTCTCTGCACTATCTTAACTGTGCCTAGGACTTCACTCTTCTGGACAGAAACCTCCGATGTTGTGCCTGGAATCTGCTGGAGTCACTGTTCCATTTTCAGGGTTACAGGTCCTAATGCTCCTAATACCACTGGGACCACTTTGGACTCTACCATCCACATGTGCTCTACTTATTCCTTCAGCCCCTGGTATGTCTTTATTTTCTTGTCTGTCTGCTGGGATTATCTCATCTATCGTTGTCAGTCACCACTATGTGTGGTTGGTTGGCCAGCAGCTGCTTGTCTATCTGCAATACTGGAAGTCCCACAGGACTTTATCCCTGTTGTTCTCAACCATCTTTGGTGTTGTCCCCTTTGGGAGCTTGGGGACTTCTAGTCCATACGTGGCAGAGATGTTCCTGTACACTATCCCAGCCACTTGGTTGTGTCTCTCAATGTACACTGTCCCAGCTTGCATCTTACATTTTGCTGCTCTGTGATGAATAGTTTCTGGGGCACTTTTGGACATTCTGCATAGGTGATATATTGGACTCCTGCCTCTGTGGATATGGTGCTTAGAGGATATTCTTGTGCTGCCATGATCAGAGCTTCTGTGCTGTCCTCTAATCCGGCACAAACACCTAATGAATGTTTCTGGATGTGTAAACAAGCAACTATATGCTGCGTTAGCCTTATCACCTTAGTATGTGAGAGTCATGTTTTCAGCTTCAGTCATTACACTTCCAGTTTATTTTCTGTCTCACATTGGCTTTTAATCAGCAGAACATTAAATTTCTCACTCCTCATTTGCCCAAAGCTGAGATCTAGCCTAATTTATACAACCAAAGGATAGCCAACAGCTCTGGAAACTAGCTGAAAACAGATTCAACAACGGTGTGGCATATTTTTCACCTTGAACACTGAAAAACACCTTTGACTGGACTTCCTTTGGGAATAAAACTGAAAATTTGCAAATGAGTTGAGCTGTCAAGTTGGGTTTGGTTTAACATCCTGGAGTAGAGAGGCTATGTGAGGTTTTCATCAAAACATGTGCTGTTTGAGTCTGACGTAATAGGATGTCAGAGAGGGACAGAACCTGTCAATCACCAGTCTAGTGGCTTGCCCCTCAAGAGTCCAGTGCTGGGAAGCATCCTTAAAAGCCCCTGTGTACATGTGCTAATAACAATTAATGATTTACAGGTGCGCTCCCTTGCCTACAGCCTTTGAAACTGATGGGTCTGTTTTGGTCACGAAGCTATCATCTAATGCTGCTATAGTTTTTAATAAACCAAAGGTGTGAAAATTGTTGTGTTAAGCTTGTAGTGACTAGCCTACAGAGAATTATCATCTGACTCTGTAGCTATATTCAGCTTTGCAGAGCTCTGTTGTATGAGTAAGTTCATTGTTAAGTTGTCTGGGACACAATTTCACTCTTTTGCTTCACTCTCCCGGCTCTCATTTTCCATGAGTAGTTGCACTATATGGACAAGAGCATTGGGCTACCTGCACACTACACCTACTGGATCTGCTCAGCCTTGGAAATCCATGCTATGAAGCTTCAGGTGTACAGTTTTTGTGCTGATGTTAATGCCAGAGGAATAACTCTGAATAACTGCTGAATAACTCTGTAGTTACTCAGTCAGCAGAGAGTTGGGGACTAAAAGTATGGCTAGGTGCTTGATTTTATAGATCTGTGGAAATGGGACTGAAAACACAGGAATTCACAGATTAAGTGGTGTGAGTCAGCACTTCTGACCATATACATTTTTCATCTAAATAAAGGCTCTACTGTAAACAATCTGTCCAACACCAAAACAGCAAACAAGCTTTGTTCACCTGCTGGTGAACATGGTAGAGCATGAGGCTTCTATAGAAACCAGAAGTCTAACACTGATGTTGGCCAGAACAGAGCTGGTTGATATTAGCAATTCAAATAAATGCTAATGTTGTTTTAACTCCACTGGTTGTGAAAACAAGCCACATGTAGGCTTTAACTGCTGCCAGTTACCCATCTGTAGGGTTTTTTGCAACACCTTGAAGTTACAGCTTCAGCTTTTCACACTTTTAATGCTTTTCATGGCTTAATCAATGTCATGTCTTTTGTCATTGATTTTCGCTCTGTTCTGTGCTGTGCTGGGGTCTTGCTTGTGCTTTCTCTGGCTTTTTATGTGTGCAAATGGAAGGGTGGTGAGGTCAAAGAACAAATCCATGCTGTCAAATATTACTGCACAAGGAAATATCAGTCTTCTTTTGACAATAGCGGTTCTTTCTGAGTGAAATCTGATAGTGGAAATGTGAGGTTCACTGAAAAAGAAAAAATTGTGTTTCAACTCAGCTACTCATTGTGTAGTTCTGCAAATGTCAGTACAAGCAGGATGTCTTGACATTTCCAGATATATTAAATGAGGAAGGTACCCGCCTTTACTTGACAAATGCATGCCTGCTGTGGTTACTGAATGTGAGCATATGAACACGACAGAGATTACACAAAGTTTAAGAGGGCCTGACTTTCTTCTTTTTCAGCAATTCCTTTGCTCATATTTTACATTTTCAGTCTGCTGCATATCTGCACCTGACCATGAATGAATTATGGTGAAGTCAGGTGCAAAAGTAATAAAACAACATGGAATATCTTTTCGAAATTGTTCCATTTGCTCGATGAAGATTGAACCACCCCGCCCTGTTATGTTTTACACAAGTCTTCAGGGAGCAGCCTCGCTCAAGCTTAGATTAACCATCGACCCAGACTTTTTACCAGGGAGGTCAAATGGAAGGTTATGTTTAATGAATCATTCAGCTTCTCGCAGCCACCCACAGGGTTCGTGGTTTACAGTAGATGACGAAGAGCTGAGCGGGGGCTTGGTGGCCTTCCGCGCAGTTACAGCATTAATCTCTGCCCTTGTGTGCATATACTGCTGGTATGCAGTAATGATATGGATTGCTTTGACTGTCAACACACTTTCCGTGCTTTAAGTACTTTATTGTGGGTAAAAAAAAATGGATCCCTTGCCTTTACTGAACTGTATAGAGTAGAGACGGGCTGTGTAATTAAGCATCAGTGGACAAAAACATAGAAAAGCTGAGTAAAATAATTTTTTTGCAACATCTGCAAGAGGGCAACAAATGAAATTTGTTGCACATAGTTACATGTTCAACTGTTGGTAGATAATTTGGTTTGATTTTAGTTACACAATGCTACCATGCCATTGCCTTGTTCAGTCATGGTATTATCTACAGAACTATGTTAAAGGTAGCATCTATGGTACATGGTATTACCTATGGTAAGGTAATATACCTTCAGCTAACCAGAATGCTAATGTGGTCATACTGAAAAGGCTGATGATGTTAATAATCAGCATTTTTCACTAGCAATCGGGTTAAAGTGCTAAATTAAAGTAAATTAATCACCAAAGTAATTACAAAACATTGATTTAATTAGGTTTGATTAAATGGTAAAAGTATGGGCTCTACCACACTCGCAGGTGAATATCATCATCTGCATGTTAACACCCGCATATCCAACAGATCCTAGGAAATCCACTTTGTAATTGATGCACATTTATCAGACATCAGATCGTCATCAGCAGGGAAGTCCGGCAAAATGAAGCTGTGAGGGGAAAGGTCGTGTAACTTGGAACCACATTAAAGTCACACGTGTCAGAACGAATCCGGCGTGTGAATATCTCTTGGAGCTAAAGTGTACAGTAGTTATAGCTCCGACTTGTAATGTGTCAGAGATACTGACGTTCATTTCTCAAGGGAAAGAACAACTCACCTTCAGGGACCCATGAAGACGTTATGTGTAATTGGTGTTGCCTATTTTGGAACTAGAATTTAAGAAAAGACTGCAGGCTCTGGGCATTTTGAAGTGACAGCTATCCAGTTCATCTTTACAGTATGGATAGTTGTATAAACCTGCACATGAATACACAGCAACAGCCATGTGAGACTGAAAACCTCAACCAAGATATCGAGTCTTTTGTTACATCAGTTCATCCATCTTTAAGTGAATGTCCAGCTTTGCTATGTCTTTGGTAAAGAGTCCCTCCAAAAATTCCTGGATCTAGATTCAGATTGGCTTCAGAAGTTCAGCCAATACTCGCTTCTGCTAAGGCTTTGTCCACAACTTTCAGTAATCCTACTACCAAACAGACAACCTGGAACAATTACTTTTCTTTTTTATCATTTTCCTTGGTGAATCTAATGAGAACACTTGCAAAGGCACAGCCTACAAAACACTGGGTTGCAATTGGAAATCGAAGTTCATTTAGCTACTCAAGATAATCAGTGTTTACTGATTGTAAATGCAAGCAATTCTTTGCCATTATGTTCCCAAGTGACACCATCTTTTTACATTATTTGGCCACTCGTGTGAAAAACACTCGAGGTTGTATTTCTGAAACATTATCTAAAGGCTCTTGTACCCAATGACTTCAAATGACTGACTCATAAAAACCTTTACCTAAGTATATACTCTTTTCTCTTTCCCCTTAGTTCTTCCCTTATGGCGATGCATCCAAGTTCGCCCAGCATGCCTTCAGGACCTTCGACAAGAACGGTGATGGCACAATCGACTTCAGAGAGTTCATCTGCGCACTGTCCATCACATCACGGGGCAGTTTCGAGCAGAAGCTTAACTGGGCTTTCAACATGTACGACCTGGATGGAGACGGCAAAATCACACGAGTGGAGATGCTGGAGATCATCGAGGTATAATGTCATTAGAAGCTTTCTAAAGCGGTTAAAGGGATTTGATTATTTTTACTTGGACAGCCTTATATTTTGTTTGTTTGCTTTATAACTTGCTGAGTCACAAAGACAACTTTTTTTTGTACTTAGGTTACAGAGCATCGGACTGAGCCTGTAGAATCTGAGACACAGGTTATTCATCAGTTCAAACAATGTGCAACTAAAGACAAACATCCACGTTTGGAGCAGACTTATCTGTAATTCAGGGCACTCGTGTTCCTCTACCTCTTTGCATTGAGGCATCCATTATTTTATCATTCTTTCATGATCCTTGTGTAAGGATAAACCTGTCCCATCAATAATATCCCATTTGGAGAAACATGGAATTGATACCTCTTCATATTCAGCATTCAAGTCATTTTCATGCTTCTCAATGGTATTTCCCACTATTTCATGCAGGCAAACATTAGTAACAAAATCCACAGTGAAGTTGTGCACCATTGTTATGTTCTGAACAGTACATCACATTATGTCTCCTAGCAGAAACTCAAAGGCACCCAAAAACATTAGAATGTGACAGCTGTTCTGGCTCTGCTGAAAGGAAAATATGCAGTCTTCTTTCTCCCCCTGCAGGCGATCTGAAAAAAAATGTAATTTAATGTCTCTCTGACTAGAAAAGTATAGTCAGAGAGACATATAATTAAAAAGCTTTGAAAAAGCAATAAAATGTTATGTCTCACCAGCAATAGAAAAGAGACGTTGTTCATGCTTTTTCAGAGGAAACTCGCACAGATTTGTATTTCACACTGTCGGCTGTGTGGGTGAACATTACTAACAAAATCTATAGTCAGCGCAGGCTGCAGATGTTGTGTTATCCTTGTTTTATTTTGATCAGCATATCAAATTATACCACCAAATAGAACCCCCAAAGCGATCAATAGACATTAAAGCAAGGGTTTGCAAACTTTACTATCAAAGTCACCACTTTTAAGCAACTTCATACTTCAACATCCTTGATAGGTTTAACTAAACCACATGTGAATACTCTGCAGTAGACTGGCTATAACTAAAAGTGTTTACTTGTTGTTTTAGTGTGATTTATTACTGTGCATGCATTTCAATTTCAGTGCCAAAACACTTGTTTGCAGTGGAGTTTCTCTCTTTGAGTTAATCCATCGTAGTAGAAGTTACTGGAAATGCATAGTAGGAAACAACAGTAAAGAACATGTTTGTCATAGTTGTTGTGGACTGTGTCAACACAACGTATAGTTCAATTTCTGGTGGAGAGGTGCACATCAGGCTACAGAATAAGTTACTGTGTGGAGTTTGCGATTACAGTATTTTTACCACATAGATTTAACTCAGAAGCTTAAATTCCACTTAAAGGTACAGTAAGTAATTTATTGAGGGTATTTATAGAAAAATAAGACTATTGTACTATATTGTAAATATACATTGATTAGTGTTTAATTCTGTATATGTATAAACTCATAATTAATCCATCAAGAACACATAGGAGCAGACACAGTTTGTGGAAATTGCCATGTTGTCCCACCATCTTCAATAGAGTGGTTGTGATGGACTGTGGCTAGAGAGCTGCCACATATGTGGTACACTTATAAGTTCCTTTAAATTTTAAGATCACAAATAGCTCTTTCAAACTATATATGTACAACAGTTGAACACACATTTTCATCATCTCTTTCACATTGTCCTTCTCCTCCACTACCACTGCTCTCTCTCCTCCCTCATTTCCACATCATCCTCTTCCTCCTCACCTCAAGCCTCGTCTCCTGAACTGCAGTCAGTGCTCTAACACATAAAAAAGTGTATAAACATGCACATTTATTCCCAGTATTGTCACAACTACTTATTGTCAGCAGTTTAGCAACCCTCTCATCTCCAGACAGCTGACAACAAGCCAGCCAAACAAGAACAGCAGCTGGTTATAAGCTAATATTATGCCAGCCAGCGCTAGGCTCAACTATGCTAAAAATCTCACACTCCCTCTGATAAGTAGTTTGATTATATTCTCATATCGTGTGAGAATGATTATGTATTGCTAAGTGTCTGAGCTCAACAATGTAAAGCATCTTTAACGTCTGCTAACAGCAGCTAACAGAGGCTAATAATATCTAACAGGCTAACAGCAGCGAACAGCTAACACAAAAGTTCAAATATTCACAACAGCTCACCTCAGTATTGCTGTCATTGGACAGAAATGGGCTTTACTGACTTATCGACTCGTATCGTACTAGTTTCACAAAGTTTTACAACCTCCTCAGGAGTAAATAGACAGGAACACATATTGCCAGCTGAGGTAAACGGACAGTCGTGGACAGACTACCTGCACTCACTGCAGATAAACGACAGCGAGAGCTGTTTGTCCTACCGAGGCCACCATTGCTATGATTATGCACTTGAACTGGGAGGGGGAAGAACACAGTATTCATTTGTCTGCAATCTGTGAACTACTAGCATCTAGTGGAGAGATTTTACACACTCTACTTTTAAGTCAGCAGCATTGATGGTAAAAGCAAACAAATCTGCCCACACAAAGTTAAATTCTTATTAGACTTCGCAACCAGCTGTGGCTCAGGTGGTGGAAAGGGTCATCACCTAACTGGAATGTCGATGGATCATGGCTCCTCCGGTCCACATGTTCAAGTGGCCCCAAGATACTCCCGATGCATCTGTGTGTGAGTGTGTGCATGAATGTTATAAAATGTTTAGGCATAGATAAAGGCACTGTATGAATGTGTCTGTGAATCAGACTTGTAGTGAAAAGCACTTTAAGTGCTCACTGGCGTAAAAAGTCACTATATAAGTACCAATCCTCTTACTTTTTTAAACATTTGGAATCCATAGCTATGGGGAGAAAAGACAAGCCATTTAGACATGTGTATAATATCCATGTTAGCCACTGTTACTCAGGATTATTTGGGGAAAAAAAGAGCCACAGGTTTGAGACCCCTGATTTAAAGACTGGCAGCTGAAGAAAACTTTGAAGTGTACTCTAAAAATCTTCTGCCCTCTTCCTCCCCCTGCAGGCCATCTACAAGATGGTGGGCACGGTGATCATGATGAAAATGAACGAGGACGGCCTGACGCCTGAGCAGAGGGTGGACAAGATCTTCTCCAAGATGGATAAGAACAACGACGATCAGATCACGCTGGAGGAGTTCAAAGAGGCGGCCAAGAGTGACCCGTCCATCGTATTACTGCTGCAGTGTGACCTCCAGAAATAGGCCGGAGAGCAAGCAGAGCGCTCCACCAGCCGCCACGGACTGCACAGAAAGAATTTCATGTTCCATTCAGTTTGCAGCTATTTCCACTGAAAAAAAATCTCTATATATGCTTGGACTACCTTTCAATGGATCTGCTTCTTGTGTTTGAAACACTCGTGTGCATGAGAATGTTATTTGCTATAAAAAGATCTACACACAACATACAACTAGTGTGCAGGTGCCAACGGTACGGGTGCGCACTCACAGTACAAACATACAAACACACACCACACACATACACACACAACTCACTACATATAAACACCTCGCACAATTAATATATATATATATAGATCTATAAATATGAATATATATTTAAATTATTTAAAGATCAACTGCCAAAATGTGAAGTGTGCAAAGTATTTTCCATACAGGTTCATTCTACTGGAGCTTGCGCATCAGTGATGTGCTACGTTGAATTTGCCGCTACTCTATTTATTGTTCCGAGTTTACTGACGCTAGCTGTATGTGTTTCATTATACCGAGTAACGTCGACCGAACCAAATTCCTATGATAATGTATCTGCCTCCAATAAGATACTCTATCCATCGTCTCAAGTACTAATAGCTCTAGAAGAGATGGATTTTGTCCAACTTTTCCTTCCGAAAACATGCTCGTACTATCGGTAAATACTGTAAATGTAGTTAATTTGCATGCCTTTAGTTCTGCCTTAAAAAAAGCTCCTCATTTTGCATCCTATGATCGAAGACAGGAAGCCTTATCAGAGCAGCGCGATGACACTTTGGTCGTGGGGGAACTGGGAGAGATGATTTTTACTGACTAGGGAGGAAAAATTTTACCGCAGTCAGTTCTTCAGCAAGTACCGTCGTGTGGGATGTAGGTTTTTATGTGATTTGTCGAGACGTTTTCTTTTGACTGCTTTAACTGTGGGAGCATGTTTCCTTGTAGATTAGGTGTGTGGTATATGTTGCTAAGAACTAAACCCCTGCTCCATGTGCACTGAAACACACAATCTAGCCATTTTACGGATTAACAGATGCTGAACATGGAGGATTTTTGAAATAGAGATAAAGTGGAAGCACTGGAGCTAAAACACTTCAGCTGGGTATTTCCCCAGAGAATGAATGAAGCTGGAATTAGATTTAGTTGATCGGCATTGTTCTATGTTACCATCGCATCCACTTCTTTCCAGTTAGCCCACGGGTTGCATATCATCACGATGAATTCCCTGGAGTTTTTTTTTTTCTTGTTTGTTCGTTTTGGGGGTTTTTTAGACTGTTGGAGTGTCTTGTTTGTCTTTTTCAGTGGAAGTAAATGAGTGCTAAAGCAGCAAAAGGAGCAGTGAATGGCATTTCATTACTACTAGAGTACGGATCTTACCGTAAAGCCATGTCTTTAGTAGATTGGACGATTTCCCCCCCTTTCTCAACCCTTCAAAGTCTTTCTCTCTAACCAGTCAGTCAGACTTTTTGTACTTTTTTACTCCTTTTCTCTCACAAATTGTACACGTAATGATGCATACTAAGTGTAGAGAAGTTCAGTGAAGCGCAGTACCCCACCTAAGAATGCTTTGGAAATCACCTGTTAGCCCGCTTAAATAAATTTGCCCTGCCCTGACATTTTCCAGCCTACGTAAAACTACCGGTATTTTATGAGCTAGTGGAGGATAAAGGAGACGTGACATGTCATAATACACAGTACTGCAATAAAGATATATCATACCAGTCCATCGTCATCTGACAGCAGTGTGACTTGTCCCCCTGTCAAGTTTCTAATCTGAACTTCTTTACATGAACATCTTTGGCCAGATAATGTTTCTAATTACAACTCTGTTATTATTCTTACTGCTATCAAGATACCAAATGTAAGCAATGGCAACCGTGTACAAGGATTCTTTTGTAGCATGTATTGTGTCCCTGACGACATGGCTGCACTACTCCCTGTGTTGTGGTTTAATCTAATAAAAGGAATTCAATGGGCTGTTGTCTGATCTGTTGTTACTTACTAGTGGTCCTGAACCTTTGGTCTGATGTGGCCCCTCATAGTTACCTAACTAGGAGTTGCTGATGTCATTGTTTTAAATAAGTTTAAAGCTAGCAAGACAAAAAGGTGACTGTTGAATTTTCACTGATAAGATTGGACACATATTAGCATTAGCTGTTCTTTTGGCTAATTCATTTATTTCTCAATTACCTTGAAGTAAAAACTGTTATTAACCCAGTTCCAAAAACACAATGCTAAGATTTGCAAACCTTGTAAACCCATATTTTATTCTCAGTAGAACATAGAAAACATACCAAAGGTTTAAACTGAGACATTTTACTATTTCATTAAAAAATATTAGCTCTTAAGTGCTCGTCTCAAGTGGTACTGAAAAATATAACATTTTGCAAATAATGAGGTGAACTGGCAACATCTCAGTAACATGACTGGCCCAGGCAGAGCTTCTCAGAAGTATCGGCAGAGGTTCACCAATCTGCAAAATAAATCCAAATTCAAAATGAGCTAATATTTCTCTTAAAGCTGTAGATTTTCTCAATGTTTGTTATTTAAGTTGTTTATTCATTACTTTTTTTTTACTTTGAATTTTTATCTCAAATCTTGTCTCATTGTTTTTACCTGTCTAAGCTTTATTTTATCATACAGTTTTAATAGTTTAATTAATACTTATACTATCTCCTCTTTGGTTATTTGTTCTAACTCTTTCTCCATTACTCTAATTATTTCAGCTATTCTTCCATGTATTCAGTGTCAAGGACCACAGATGAATTGCACATTGTGCAGTCATGATGAAAGAGAACATTTTCACAGGACTCTATGCAGTCCTATAAAAAATATCATACTTCCTTACTGTTTCTATGGGAAATAAGAAGGTAAGGAGCAATGAACACCGACCAGGTGTTTATTCACCGACACTGACATATGCAAAACAATATAGTTAGTAGGCAGCCTTTTATATTGTGCTGCTAATTGACCCCTCAAGTCATACCATTATCAAGGGTTTACATATTAAGCCAAACTAAACTAAACACACAGCTTATCTGATGACCTTTATTGATACTAAATCAATACTGTAGAAATAACAACTAACAAATAAGATATTTCACCACTTGGCCTACAACCAGTAATTTAAAAAGAAAACTGATGTGGTTATTCAGTCCCCTCTGCAATTACTTGGTGCTACCTGGGAGTTTTAAACAGCACTCACTGTGTATATTACAGTGTATATATGGGTTCTCCTACACATTAGGATACACATCGGGTAAATGTTAAAAGTATTTTTTTCTGTTGGCTCAACCAAACTGCCCACACTGATCAAGTTTTCTGTTCCTAGGCAGACCTTCACCGGTAGCAGTTGGAAGGTCGTCAACAAAAAAAAAAATAACTACAAACAAATAATAAAACATGTCAAACCTCTTTGTGTGAGCGCATTTGCTTATATAAATGGTGATAGAATTACCCAAAATAAATATATACTGGGTAGATAATGCATAACACATCCCACAATATTCACTCAAAATGTCTTCTGTCCGTGTTTGCACGGCTCGCTCCAAAGACGCCCTTTGGAAGCTGGGATAGGCCGCAGAGTCCTGTGAAAACGTTCTATTTCCATCTCCTTAAACACAAATGTGTAAAATCACGCACATTTACTCACAACCTACACTCAAGGTAGGTTGGTAGGTTTTAGCCTACATTAATTATTTCCAATTAAATCCCAATTATTGCCAGTTTCACTACATTTCAACTTCCATTGTATGCTTTTACAAACAAAATATATAAAGTGTACAAAACCTGGATTAAAGATTACACCATTCAAGTGAGTTTCACATTTGTGAGCCCTCCCAGAAGCAAACTGGGATCTATCACTTCTTAGGCAAACATGTAAAGCACCACAGCAATTAAAAAAAGATGTTTTTCAATTCACTTAATGTCAGAAGTGATGTGTTTAGTCTTGTTAAGTGTACTTAACAGTTCAGTTAAGTATAATTAAGGAAAAGCAATTAATCCTCAGAAGTGTTGAGCTGGTAGGTATTATTAAATAATTACAGTACATCTTCCTATCATTTAAAAAAAAACTGTTGGAATTCTTTTGTATTTGCACACCTTGGTGTGGTCTTTGGCCATACCTCTATTGGCAGCTTTAACAGGTACTTGGTGTAAAATTCGAACATGGATCCTTATGTCAGATTTATTAGTATATATAAAAATAATTCCCTAATTTATGAAAATAGAGCGTAGAAAAGCTTGCAATGATGCAGCTAATAAAACAAATCTGAAATGTCCTTGTACAACCACTAGGTGTCACCATTAAGAAATGATTTAATATTAATATTAAAATTGTGATTGTCTTTATTTCCTCTGGAAATACTGTTTTCCTTTTAATACTTTGGAATACAGAAAAACTGCTCAGAGGAAGTGACTGAGAAAGCCTGTGGTGTTTATCCATGACTCTTTGACACACCACTGATTGCACAGGGTTAACATAGCGGCTCTCATCCCCACACTCGTCCAACAATCATCATCCCACTAAAACCCCAGGGACTGGATCACAAGCTATTTAAAGCCTGAGGCAAACTAAGAATTGGGCGACCCTCTAACCCTTGTGCAAATGTGGAAAATGTACAGTCTATTGATCTAAAAGGGTTCACGCAGAGGACAGCATTTCCACTAAATTACATCTACAGTATGTAAAAAAAAAAAAAAAACACAAGAAGAGGGCAGGTTTTAGAAAAAAAAAATTTATTTTATAGAAATGAAAAACCCACGGTCAGCTTTAAATTAAAAGTATGGAGAGAAAAAAAATAAAGAGAGTAAAGCAATGTGCTCTAGCAGACTTTAACATGTTGCCCTGGATGAAAACTAGGACATGTCTCCTGCTAAAGAGGTTGTCTCGCTTGTCAATCACTTTGACAGGAACACAACAAAAAATCTGAAGTCAGAGTCTGAAAGTTAAACTGACAAGCAAATTTTGCAGCTGCATACAGAACAGCTCTCTAGCCCTGGTCTGAACTCCAATACTGACAGTCTAACCAGGTTCACACAGATTTGATCATGAAAATCAGAAAACCAAAATAAGGATGTATAATCAACAACTGTACTAGAACAAACCAGTACAAACAGAGCAACATGTGACATTTAGAACTGAAAATAAGGACTTTATGAAACACTACTTTGGAGGGTCTGTGTTGATGCCATATTTCTCTTTTAGCAACTTCAGCTGTTCTTCTTTCTTTTTTGTGTCCATTTTCTGGAAAGCCTGTGAAAAGAGTTGATAAAAGAAATACATGAAAATTCTGTTCATATTTTATAATTTTATAATTTATAAATATTTTATACGTACTCTGTTTGCATTGTAGTAGAGGACCACGAGGTAACGATTGCAGACATTGAAGCCTGACAGGTGGTCACAAGCATTCTTGGCATCAAAGATGTCTTCATATACGACATAAGCGGTTCCTCTTGTTTCAGGTGTGTTCCCTCTAAGACACCAGGAAAAAACATAAGACAAAGGAAATCATTACAAGACTATTCTGTGGAGAGTCCTACAGCTGTTTAGAGAAAAGTTAATATAGTCAATGGTGGCTGACAGTGGGGCATTTTCCTGTTTTCTTTGGGACATGCCAATGTGCAACATGGACAATAGGTGCTCTTAGTATAGTAACCTTATTAGTTCTGGGACCATGCATGTGCAGCCGGTGCCACAGCACTGAAGAATCACATGGCATAGTCTGCATAAAAGCAAATAAGAGTGTGCACATAGGTCTGATGGATTTTATGTTCTTCAAGAATCCTGGCTGAGTCAGCGCTCTGGTCAGGACCATCTTTCTTCTCATCAGCAGTGGAGCTCTTAGCAACCTCACCGCATTCACTAACTTTAGGCCAACTGAATTTAAAAACACTGATTTTAGCCTGTTATTTACAGTGGCTTGCAAAAGTATTCGGCCCCCTTGAACTTTTCCACATTTTGTCACATTACAGCCACAAACATGAATCAGTTTTATTGGAATTCCACGTGAAAGACCAATACAAAGTGGTGTACACGTGAGAAGTGGAACGAAAATCAGACATGATGCCAAACATTTTTTACAAATAAATAACTGCAAAGTGGGGTGTGCGTAATTATTCAACCCCCTTTGGTCTGAGTGCAGTCAGTTGCCCATAGACATTGCCTGATGAGTGCTAATAACTAAATAGAGTGCACCTGTGTGTAATCTAATGTCAGTACAAATACAGCTGCTCTGTGACGGCCTCAGAGGTTGTCTAAGAGAATATTGGGAGCAACAACACCATGAAGTCCAAAGAACACACCAGACAGCTCAGGGATAAAGTTATTGAGAAATTTAAAGCAGGCTTAGGCTACAAAAAGATTTCCCAAGCCTTGAACATCCCACGGAGCACTGTTCAAGCCATCATTCAGAAATGGAAGGAGAATGGCACAACTGTAAACCTACCAAGACAAGGCCGTCCA
>VVHJ01002142.1:0-10328 GCA_015107715.1 Tylochromis polylepis
TGTAACCAACATAATTTCCTTAACTCATTCACCTACTCACCACTTCAGGCATTCACAGTGGAGTCAAATTTAGCTGTGGCCTCCATCAGTGCCTCCTGCATGTGATTTGAATACCAGTCTGTAGCGGACCCAAGGCAGACCCCACGACTCAGGCATGTTGTTCCACATACTTTTATTCTACACTCACACACGATACACTTTACACGCACGGTTGTTGCTACTCAGGCACCGGCTGCAGCTCTCCCGCTGCCAGCCGCACATAACACCAACAACAAACCAACAATCAGGACCCCTTTTATGGCTGGCGAGGCGTGATTGCTGATGCCGTGCAGGTGAAGCCATCTCCACCGCACGGCACCGCAAGCCACACCCCGCCACATAATAGTAAGTGCTTTAATGGTTTTCAGGATAAAAGTTTCTATCAACAGTTGTCTGGCATCATATATTCAACGTGAAATACTATATAAAAGCTTACATTATGATAATGCGAACAAATTAAGATTAGGCAAGAGCTATTACAAGCAGCCTTGTCCGCTAGTGGGCCCTGTGGACCGTGAAGCCTTATTGGCATTTGCCATAGAATACCAAAATTGGCAGGTCCAACGCTGGTGGCCTGCACTTTTCACAGATGAGAATGGGTTCACCCTGAGCACATGAGATGGACATGACAGTGTCGGGAGAAGCCGTGGAGAATACTATGTGTCCTGTAATATTGTTCAGTGTGACTAGTTTAGTGGTGGGTCAGTGATAGTCAGGGGAGGCATATGTATGGAGGAATGCACAGACGTTTACAGGCTACAGGCACCGGTGCAGTGGGTCCTGGGTTCCTCCTGGTGCAAGACAATGCCCGGCTTTATGTGGAGAGCACTTCCTGGAGGATGAAGGAATTGATACCATTGACTGACGCCCATACTTGACCTGACCTAAATCCAATAGAACACCTCTGGGACTTTATGTTTTTGTCCATCTGACGCCACCACGTTGCACCTCAGACTATCTCCCAGGACACCATCCGTCATATCATTAAGTGCATGCCCTGAAGTTGTAAGGCATGCATACATGCATGTCAGGGCCAAACAATCTTCTGAGTACTGTTCCAATTTGCTGCAATGCAAATTCAGCCCTCTCTGGGTTGATAATTTTCATTTTCATCAAATGTGGCATCCTTTCATTCCTAACACATTACCCAGTCCATATCAGTGTAGACCTCCAGCATGTTTTCTCTTCCCATTGAGATCTGATGTGTTTTCAAAGTGTTCCTTTATTTTTTAGAGCAGTGAATAAGTAAACACATCATAGATTTAAGGCTCAGTTAATAGTGTTTACCTGATAGTGTTTGTTAAATTGAAGCACGACTCTAGAGCTGTTAATTACCTGAGAAAAAAACACATCTTCACTGTACACTGATGATTATAAAGGTGTTCGGCTCTGTGTGATCATGTCGTCTCTTTTATGCTTCTCTAATGTCTACTTATTGTATTTCTTCCTTCATTATCCTAGTTAACTAAGCACATCCCACAATCAACAGACTGTGAGGTGACACTGGAGATGTCTCTGTGATCACTGTGTGTGTGTGCATTTGAGCACTGCACCAAACACAGGGTGGCTTTCTCCCAGAAACAGAGAATCTGATAGCTCAGCTGTCTGACAGCCTCTCTTGTCTCTGTGGTCCAAACACAGAAGTGGAGCAGATCCGATGAGATGTGGAAACACCCGCATTTGTTCTCTGTTCTTCTTTTTCTCTCTCTCTGTGGTTTAGTGTTATGATGTTTGCTACAATGTAGAAAATTAACATTTCGGTTTACTGATGTGTCATCCTGGTTATAAACAAACGTCTCAGGACTTGTTTGTCCTTAAAACATATGTGCTGTGTTAGTTGGCTGAAGATTGATGATGTTCTTTCTTGTGTGTATGTGCATGGTGTTTTATTCCTCTCGGTTCTTGTGGTGTGTGCAGCAGCATCAATAGTTCTGATTGGTAAGAGAAGTCACATGTTACTTCAACCTCAGTGACTTTCTCTGCACTTGCAGTAGAGGACAAAGGGGGGAGGGGGTGGGGATATAAAAGTGTATCATGAGTCATTGTACAATCTAATAAAACCAACTAATATTGTGAAAATCTCAATTGTGGGATTAATGAAGGCTATCTTATGTAGAAAACTCTAAAAACGATTAAGGCATTTAAAAAAAAACTGGAATGTATGTCAAATCCATATTGATGAATGTCTAAATTATTTGGGACGTTTGGGCAGATTCAAAAACCACCCAGTAGTGTTTGCATATTTAAAAATACAGTCATGTGAAAAAGAATGTTTTCACAGGACTCTGCTGTGACATGCTTAATACTTCCATAGTAATTAGGGTAAGTAGCAGCCAGGTGCTGCTAATCAAATAACTGATCATAAGCAAGTGTGAGCACCTCTGTAAAAGCAGACGTTTGGGCATTTTGCTTGTTTGGAGCATTCAGTCATGTGTTAAAATAATACCACAACCTTCCCAGCAAATTCACTACAAGGTCAGACTGTGCAATGCTCAGTGAATATGCAGAAAACTCAAGTGCTACATCTCAAACTTTGCAGGCCTCTATAAGCATGTTAAATGTTGAAGTTCATGACAGTACGATTAGAAAAATACTAAACAGTTATGATTTGTTTGAAAGGACTGCCAGAAGAAAGCCTCTCCTGTGTAAAAAGAACATGGCAGCAGGGCTCAGATTTGCAAATTTGCACCTGAAAAAATAACAAGTCTTCTGCAACTATGTTTTGAGGACAGAAAAGACCAAAGTGGAGATGTGCGTGGCCCAAACCTAACGTAACATATCAGGAATAACACCTCAAACTGTCAAGCACGGTGGTGGAGGGGTGATGATTTGGGCTTGTTTTGCAGCCATGGCACCTGGCCACCTTGGAGTTACAGAGTCCACCATGAACTCCTCTGTATACCAAAGTGTTCTAGAGTCAAATGTGAGGTCATCTGTCCGACAGCTAAAACTTGGTCATCCAACAGGACAATGACCAGCAGCAAATCTACAACAGAATGGCTGAAAAAGAAACAATCTCAGTGCTGCAATGACCCAAAGCCCTGTCAACATGACTGATCTGACTGAAACACTGTGGCACTGTGGACCTTAAGAAAGCTTTGCATAAATGAATGCTGCCAAACCTCAATGAACTTAAACAAAGCTGTAAAGATGAAAGGGTCAAAATTCCCCCACAAGAATGTCAGAGACTGATTATTTCAAAATATTGCTGTGAAACGTGGTTCTTCAAGCTATTAAATCGTAGGGGGTACCCAGGACTGAACAGAGGCCTGTGGAAATATTATTTTTCAAAGCACTGGATCTCCCACATGTACACGTACAACCAAACAGAAGAAGATGAATGAGGCAGAGCAAAGTCACTATACAGGTCTTTGGCGTTCTCTAGTGGACAAAATATAAATGTACATTTTCTTCACACAGAGGGAAGAATAGATAGATGTTCCACAATTTTTGAAGAATTTTTATTTATGTATCCATTTGGGGGTAAATAACTCATTTTAGAGAAGTGTAGTATATATTTGCCTGAATAACCCAATAATCACATTCTCGGACAGTGTTGGGGAAACTACTCTGTACTGGTCTTACAAACCACTTACTTTGTACTGTAAGTAGTTAAGCAACAGAAAAGCTACCGTAGGATGAAAGTTAGCTTTGTAAATTAAAACTAGTCATAACTTTAACTGCTTTGTAAAAAATAAAGAATATCAGACTATCACATTATCCATGGGAAAGTGCAGAAATGTTTGGTTTTGAATTTTTTGTCTGTTGTTCTCAGATTGTATAACTACATAAAATGTAGGTCAGAGGAGCTTGTTAGTGCCATATATGCTCAGCATGACAAGAGGACTCTAAATGTATGTAAAAAGATACTTGGATTTACACATTAGTGTGAGTGTTATGCTTATATATGGGAGACAATACATATAATAATGACACTAAAGCACGAATATGAGCAGCAAAGGTTTAGCCAAAGTGACACACTCACCATAAACCTTTCCCAAGAACAGCGTCTTGACCAGGTTGAACTGTGTGTCTGAGGCTTCAGGGAGGTTGTAGCTGACTGCAGGATAATGATCCAGCTGAAACATGACAGAGATATAAAGAGATAATGAGAAGGAAAGAGAGGGAGAGAGATGATACATTAGCATCCTTGTTTCAAAGGGAGTCGAATCTAGACTAAAACTACTGACCAAAGCACTTTGAAAAGACCCAGGCTAAGCTCTACATCAGCATATTAAGAAGCAGAGTACACAAGATGACGAACAAAAGATGGTAATTCATTGCTGTCAGGCAATGCAAAGCAACACAGCATAATCAAAAGCTCAATGGTCCCCTCTTGTGGTTTCCAAATGCCAGGAAAGCTTTAAATATGGTAGCTTAGTAACAAGGAAACCACTCACATAGTCATACCTTGATTATCCTTCATTTTAAATTCCCATGAATCCCGATCAGGTCAGTGAAAATGAATTAAAAACACTTTGCAAAAATCCAGTAAATAGGAGGAACACATACTGCGTCAAATACTAACCTGAGGCTGTTCCTGATTTCTTTTTTCTTCTGGCATTTCTAAACACACCATATATATCTACACTCTTCAAACAATGACCATAAAATCTAAGTGTTAACAATGTCTCTGAATAAAAAAAATGCCATTAACTACCTCTATCTTCTTGTCATTCTCTATAAACTGTAACCCTGTTTAAAACGTCACTTTAGATGTCTCTATTCTATGACCATTCAAACATTAAAATCAATCACGGTTTTAAAGGTGTCAAACTAGCTCAAACATCTTTTCTGGAAAGTTGAGATATTTTTGTTTTGGCTCGTTTGATCTAGTCACGTCTGAAAAGTCATCTTCTACAATTATCCTGCAAACAAACAGCTCTTCCCAGCACTAGAAATAAACGATGACACAAATGATGCCTAATAATAATATGCAATTTCAAAAATCTGTGGGGGGTTCAAAGGCATTCCTGAGAACTTGAAAAGGGTGGGTGGAAGACAAGCAGCATGTTTACAAAGAAGAGCATCAGTGGAGATGTGAGAGCAGAGAGGGTGATAGAAGGAGGGAATGCACGACTTTAATATCCCTGCAACATAATTAACTTGTTATTGCTGTTTCAATGAAGTTTCTAATTAGCTTGAAAGCTGCAGCCGATGCTATTGATGAGAATAATTTCAAACCAACAAATTGGTTTTCTGTGTGTTCCAGCCAGAAAAAACCCCCAAAAACAAACAAAAAACAAGATCTTCCTTCTTTCTTTCTCCCTGCCCACAGGAGGACAGTATCTCAGCATAAACCCAGGCCAGAGTTGAGGAGGGTGGTTGGAAACAATGACTTTTGCTCTTGGAAATTTGTTCTGTTGATGTGCTGAATAGCTGTCACGGCCTGTTAGCTGGGAGCTGAACTGGACTGTCACTAAAGGCCTGAGATTTACAAGGGTATGTGTGTGGTAGTGCTTGTTTACAGGTTTAAATCAGTAGAGTCCTGCCATACAGAAATTTCTTTCTACTCACTGCTGCTCAAGACTATTTTCTCCCTCTTTCTCCTCACACACACACACGCACACGCAGACACACAACATATCCTAATTTGATTCCTTCCAAAAGCCTGGTCTCAGTGGAGCATTGTGTGGGTTTTGTTTTCCTCTGTGACTGGAGGGTGGGATAATGGGGCACAATTAAATTGCGCTCAGCTTATTTACTTTTATCTGAGAAAACAAATTGGCTGCACAACCACGGAGGGAGGCCTGAGTCTTGAAACCCCCCACGAAACGATCCACTGAGGAAGACGGCCTGGGAAGAAACCTCATTTTACCAAACTTTGTCAATTACAACCGCAGTCATTGGGATCCCTTTCCTTTTTTTTCATTACACAGCGCCATTTAGAAAACGTAGATGTTGCCTCTAAAGTCACACAAAGCTTACACAAGCAAAGTAACCAGGGGTTAGGCAAAGAGAAAATTAACAAAGGGTGAAATCTATTTCCCTGACTACATGCTCAAAAAGAATCTAATTTAGCCAATGTGCTGTTTAAATGCAAACTCATTTACAGTGCACTGAGAGCCTTTTTACCTTCGTGGCACCTCTGTTTCCTTAATGATGTCTAAGGGATAAAAATACTCCCATCACAGATTTAACACTGAACAAAAAGTGCAAAGAAATGCTAATTTTCCTCTTGAATAAATTGTTTAACATCATTATTAAGTGAACTGCTGAATTTTCGTCTGGCCCGCATCTCAGGTGAAGCAAGCCATTTACACCGCTGAGTCAACCACAGAAGCAACTGGAGGAGAGGAGGAGAGGAAACGGAGATGAGCCGCCTGCCGCCTGAAGGGACTCCCGACTTTCATCTCTAAACCCTCACAGTGTGAGAGAAAGGGAAAGTGAGAGATGGCGAGATGAAGAACTTATTTTAATCTCGCCTTGGCGCGCCTTTGATAGTGAGCTAACCTAACGAGACCTCACAGGCTGCTTGAAAACCAAACACTTGCTCTGTTTGCTGCACTCTGTATGCCCGGGTGTACATGTCAGCAGGTATTTTATGTTCATATGTGAACACCTCACCTTAAAGTAAGCCTCAGATAATCTCAATGTATCAAAGTGATCTTTGTCATTATATTTTGTGGGTCTACTTTCTTTATCTAACAACAGTATCTGTTTCTTTCAACCTCTCTCTGGCTCTCTGTTCTGCCTTTTTCTTTTGTCCTACATTTCTCTCTGACTCCTGTTTCTCTCTCTGATTCAAATTACCACACACTGACTTGTCTTGCCACATTTTCTCTGCTTTGTCTTTAAACTAAACAGTGGCTTGTCTAAATGGCTTTAAGATTTGCAGCCCTGATAGCAGAGAAGTGAGGCCTCTGCACCCTGAGGTAAACAGTCCACTGCTTCTCATCTCTTTTTTAAAAAAAAAAAAACTTGGGGAAATTGAATTTGATCCACTGCCAGCCCCACCAGCACAACTGACTTTTATTGCATCTGAGTCATATCTCTACCGCTCACTCATTTTGTTATCTCAGATGCTAGCAACTAGGCCTTTGATGAGCGTGTGCACAAAAATAATAACAGGCTAGTTCCATTCTCAGCGCTGATGGCAGCCACTGACAAAACTGGCATTTTAGGCTTTAATGCATAATTCAATAAATTAAGAAAAAAAATTCAAGCCTTGAAATTAGCCAGTAGCATTTCCAGCATTCAAAAGCAGTTATTAGGCATCTCAGCATTTGCATGCAGTTCTGTACACTTCATATGATGGATGGTGCGTCAAACAACTCGCTGTCAAAGAGTGACCGAAGCTGTGTGATCATCTCATAGAAAAAGGTCACGTTTGCACCATGGATGTGTTCTAAGATGAATATTTATACAGAGGCAGGTGGAACAAACTGATAAAACAACACTGACATAGTATCGCACGTTATAGATCACTCGCAGTTGCCCCATTTTTTTTAAACGATAAAGAAGATCCAAATATTTGATGATCACCTTTAAGGGTTTTAGGGTTTCTAAATATTTTGCTGACTTCTTCTTGCTTTTACTGTCCTGAATTTGGTCCTGAGTCATTCTTGGAAGCCACTCATAGAGCAAAACTAAAATATTAAAGATGCAGGGCCATTTGACTGCTCTGAAAAATGCTTTGTAAATAGATGTTATGGTTATGATTACAAAAAGAAAAAATCATCATATAGAGTGTATAATAAGGTGCAGGACTAACATGCACTGCCGGAAAAGATTCAGTGCACCTTACAGTTGATATTTCAGTTATTATTATTACAGTTATTATTTTAATCACTAGTTATTCTTAATCTCTTGCTATCTTCCACAGTGTGTCCACAATGTATCTGAGAGTTCTTCCTGTTAAAAGAGAGTTTTTTCTTCCTACTGTTGCCAAGTGCTTACTCACATGGGTAATCCCATAGGTGTTCAAGTGGGTTTAGATATGGAGACTAAGGCCATAAGATATGCTTCACATCATTTTAATACTCATACAAATCATTGACCCCCTGGTGCTTTATGGCTGGAAGCACTGTCATTCTGGACAAAACTACTTCCAGGTTCAACATTTTTCATCCAAAGATAAAAGCTGGTCACTCAGAAACAAACTGACTGACTGACTTTTGCCACCTTTCCATGTCCCTCTATTCTTGTCAAATGGATCCAACCTTTGGAAGTAAAATACTGCCACCCATGGAATAAACAGAATAATCACACTCTCAGTGCAGTGAGCAAAGTGTGCCAGCAGATGGAGAGCCAACAGGCGTTGCCTACAAAAGCATAGAAAAGTTACTCTTCTTTTCACCTCTAGTGGCAAAAGGTGCCTTTTCTTCCTTAAATTGGAACATGATTCCAAAGTAAAGACAGTAATTTTTGTATACACTTAGTTCAGCTACCTACTGTATACTGTTATACTTGCATCCACAAGTATCTACGTCTTCTGTTTAGAATTAGTAGTAGGCAGAGTTCTAACCCCAGTGATGCTGACTGCTTTCTGCCTACTAATGCTTAGCGTGGTTCCTTGTTGTTGTTGTTGCAGTCCTCCTGAGGAGAACATGTCCTGTTCTTCGCTACTCATTAGTGCAAGCTGCAGACAAGGTTGATATCGAAAAGCAAACAAAAGTAGAAAAAAACCCTCTGGGGTATATGAGGTGTGAGAGAACCTTTGGGAAGTAAAGAAAGCTATACAGTATTGGAATGGACAGATGAGTTAGACTGAATAATGTTGATTTTTGTAGTGCAGTGTGAAGCCTTTGTAGTTAGCTGACAGGATCTCAGTGTTGCACGCGTGTCTGTTGGTATGCAAGTCTACGTCTATTTACGTGCGGCTATCAAGTGCATGTACCTTGAAAAGAGCCCCGAGGTGGTAAGGCAACATGAAAAAGTTTCGCTCATCAAAGTTATCTTTGTCAATGTACCTTCTGGCTCTACTTCTCATTCCTTATCTGTAAACTTCATCTATTTTCTCTCCTCGTCTCCCCATCCCACATGCCTTTTTCTGTCTTAAATCCAAATGACCACATCATGCCCACCAGTGTTCGTCTGAATTCTTAACATGCTTTAATGTTTAACTGTTAACCTGTTATTAAGGGAGAAAAATTTAAAAAAGGACTGTTTTTCTGTTGTTGTTGTTGTTTTTTTTTTAAAGTACAGCCTCAGCACCTCGAAAGAACCACACTGGGATTGTGTACTATAGAGTTAGTAGTTCAGTCACATACTCAAGGCAAGACTGAACCTCTACACTGTCGATCTAGACGCAGCTAAGCTGCTTTCAATCAGTGCAGAGCACACTGTGTGCATGTATGCATGTGTGTGTGCGTGTGTGTAAGTGATGAGCGAAGAGTCTAGCGGATGCTCCAATCACTTTCTATGCCACCACGAAAGCATGTGTTATGTTAAAGTACTCCCAGCGGAGTGATGAGCAGCTACAGGACTGCAATTTGCTTAGAAAACGATTATCATTGGATGTTTCAGTTTAATTTTCTTGCTGTCTGAATTTTTTCGCTGCAGTGTGTGAAAGTAGGTGATGAGATTCCAGGATGGATGAGGTCATTGCTTCATGCAGGTGACAGACAGAGAGATCTAAGGGCTGTAGTAGTGTAGATTGACTGATTACAGGCTTGGGACTATGGGACTGTGATTCATTGTAGCTTGCATTTTATTTCACTTAATGAAAGCAAGAATTAAAAGACTTCATGTTAGATGCATACTCTCTTTAACACATCTTTTAAAATTGATATTAACATTTGACTGTTTCATTCTTTTCCTTTATGTCTACACTGCAAAATCTCCAGTGTTAAATTGACACTAAAAAGTGTCTATATGTGTCCACTCTTTTGAGTGTTAAATGAACACTTTTGACAGTGTTATATTTTTAACAGTAACCTAGTCAGTGCTACAGATTAACAATGACTAACACTGAGCAGTGCTGATTTTCTAATACTGGAAAATAAGCAAAAATGCTAGTAATATTTCAGTGTTAGCAAATCAACACTGAGCAGTGTTGAGTGTTAGTCAGTGTTAGTCATTGTTGATCTTTAACACTGACTAGGTTACTGTTAAAAATATAACACTGTCAAAAGTGTTAATTTAACACTCAAAAGAGTGGACCTATATAGACACTTTCTAGTGTCAATTTAACGCTGGAGATTTTGCAGTGCACAGCAAATTTTAGTAGTTACAGACTCCCCCCTCCTTCACTTTATGTTTACTGTAACCCATCTGCCAACAAATAGACAAACCGCACAACAAAGTTACCCCCCCCCCCCCCCAACCCCACCAAAAAAAACAAACAT
>VVHJ01002144.1:0-15970 GCA_015107715.1 Tylochromis polylepis
TAAAGTCCTGTTTGTGGCACATTAGTATATGTGAGGGGGCAAACTCCTCAAGATGGGTGGTGACCATGGTGGCCATTTAGAAGTCGGCCATCTTGGATACAACTTTTGTTTTTTCAATAGGAAGAGGGCCATGTGACACATCAAACTTATTGGTAATGTCACAAGAAAAACAATGGTGTGCTTGGTTTCAACGTAACTTTATTCTTTCATGAGTTATTTACAAGTTTCTCTTTGTTCACAGCCATTGACATGTCGAAGAGGTTAACACGTGAGGAGCGGATCGAAATCGTGTTGATATCTGGTGAACGCAGTAACCGGGTCATTGCAGCAGATTTCAATGCAAGACACCCTACGAGACCACCCATCTCCCATGCTACAGTCAGCAAACTGCTTGCTAAGTTTCGTGAAACTGGTTCAGTGTTGGATTTGCCAAAATGTGGACGCAAGAAAACTGTCACTAATGAAGAAACATCAGTGGCTGTCCTAGCTTCATTCAGCAAGAGCCCACAGCGTAGCACTCGCCGCATGTCACTGGAGAGTGGCATTAGTCGAACATCCCTTCGGCGGATATTAGCTACTCACAAATGGCACCCTTACAAACTCCAGCTACTGCAGCATCTCAACGAGGATGACCCAGATCGGCGCACAGAATTTGCAGAATGGGCAAAACAAAAATTGGAACAGGACCCTCAGTTCACGCAGAAGATTTTGTTCAGTGATGAGGCAAACTTTTATGTGAATGGTGAAGTTAACAAACAAAACCACCGCTATTGGTCTGACACTAACCCACATTGGATGGATCCCTCCAAGACTGTTGGAACAACAAAAGTGATGGTTTGGTGTGGTATATGGGGTACAACGATAGTGGGTCCATTCTTCATCAATGGAAACCTCAAGGCCACTGGATATTTGAAATTGCTACATGATGATGTGTTTCCCTCTTTATGCACTGAAGCTGGCACGTTCCCTGAGTTTTTCCAGCAAGATGGTGCACCACCACATTATAGGTGCCAGGTCCAAGCATTCCTAGATGAACAGTTTCCTGGAAAGTGCATTGGTCGTCGTGGGCCAGTTGAATGGCCCCCAAGGTCTCCCGATCTGACCCCCTTAGACCTTTTATCTTTGGGGTCATCTGAAGGCAATTGTCTATGGTGTGAAGATACGAGATGTGCAGCACCTGAAACTACGGATACTGGATGCCTGTGCTGGCATTTCTCCTGCGGTGTTGCTATCAGTGTGTGAAGAGTGGGAGAAGAGGGTTGCATTGACAATCCAACACAATGGGCAGCACATTGAACACATTTTATAAGTGGTCAGAAACTTGTAAATAACTCATGAAAGAATAAAGTTACGTTGAAACCAAGCACACCATTGTTTTTCTTGTGACATTACCAATAAGTTTATGTGTCACATGGCCCTCTTCCTATTGACAAAACAAAAGTTGTATCCAAGATGGCCGATTTCTAAATGGCCACCATGGTCACCACCCATCTTGAGGAGTTTGCCCCCTCACATATACTAATGTGCCACAAACAGGACTTTAATATCACCAACCATTCCCATGTTATTATGGTGTATCCATATAAATGGCCCACCCTGTATATCTTATCTTTATTTTATGCTTTCTGTTAGTTTTTTCTTTAATTGTGTTACTCTTCACTAGGTGTGTTACTGTGCAGCGTGCGTGTCATCACTTCTCTTTTGTATATATAAAGCGCAGCTCTTGCTGTAGTTTCATAAGATTGACTGTGTTGCCATAGTGCTCTTCCTACCTTTGTATCCTGCGTGCCTGCGTCATTAGTTTTGATTTGTTTGACTGTTGGATTGCCTGTTGCCAGTGTAAGGCCTACAGGAACTACAGAGTAAGAATTTTCTGTTATATCAGTCCTGCGTCATGTCTTTTTGAAACATTGATTCATGCACATTATGGAAATAGTGCTTGATTATTGATCATGATGAACTGATCTGATCTGAAGTGATCATTGGCCTCCATGATAAACATTTGACACTGATAATATGTGGCAGTCTGAGCATGATATGATCAAAGAGCTAGTGCTAAATGAAATGATTTGTCCTTCCCTGGTATATAATATCTATGAAATTCACACATGACAGGGTAACTACTGCTACTCATGCTAACTTTATTGTAAACAAACCTAGAGTGTGTTAAGTGGTTTTCCCAGCGTTTAAATAAATACATATCTCTGGAGGAAAAAAAACTTCCTAATGTTTTAAACAGTAAATGCAGAAGTTATTTGGAACTCGGCTTGGTTTGGTGCACAAAAAAACAGATATATTTATCCAGTAAGGCAGAGACAGATTCAGCAAAATGAGGTAGTTTTATCCATGTGGAAAAAGAGCAGATTAAACACAAATGAACACCCGCCCACGGATGCTGCTTCTAAGCACCCCCAGTTTGAATGAAACTGGCTTGGGAATACACTCAGAGTAAACACTTGCTATCTATGGGCTGTTTCCGTTTTGGCTCAGTTTACTGGGTATTCATCAGTACTTGCCCTGCGCTATGAGTTCACAGGTACGCCCACCAGTGAAATGTATCCAGTCACACCTACATACGATATCTCCAAAATTCTTTTCCATGAAACCAGAGACTCTTGTCCCACCTTAATCCCATTTCACATCCCCGAAGCCATTTTCCACTTCAATAACAGTTTGACCTTTTAAAATCCACTGCTGCCTCATCACCTCCTGTAGACTTATGTTTCACTAAGGTGAGTAGTACACGCTGTAAATCTTGTATGTCACAGAAATGCCGGGGGGTTATAAAACTCTTGCATTCCTGTGGTATGTACACACTGGCCATAGAACAGGTATCCAGATGTGTCTCATCTCAATTAGAACTCCATAACCTATTTCTAGTCATCTGCTCTATTTTAGAATCTAAGTCTTCACAGCATGCAGACGCTTCAGCTCCCTCATTTCTCCAGAAGGCTTTGATCTCTGTCATACTCTCACTCTCTTTCCTCAACTTTCCTGTCTGCAAGAGTCTGCAAGAGCTAGCAAACAGTCATTTTCAGTGAAAAATGCCAAATGCAGCAAACTTTGAACAAGTCTCTGTGAAGAGGACTGTCTTTGCTTGGTGGTGGTGTGGGAAAGACAAGAAAGAGAGAGAATATGAGGCCTCTGGCAAAAAGCTTTAACCTTTAAGATGGTGGACAAAGGTGATAAGGACTTCATATTGTCTTAACATACACTTTTTTCATGACTTCACCTTATTTTTTTTCTATTAGCATTAATTGGATTGTTGACCCTACAATATTAGAAAGAAACCCTAACAATCACACGACCCTCCATGAACAAGCACTTGGCAACAGTAGGAAGGAAAAACTCCCTTTTAACAGGAAGAAACCAGCAGCGGAACCAGACTCCAGGAGGAGCAGCAATCTACCACGACTGGCTGGAAGCTGGGCAGAAGACTTACTGTGGAAGAGAGCCAGAGTTTAAATGCAAAATGGTGTACAAACACATACATCATATTTGATATGAATGCACTGGTAAATGCACCTAAATAATGGACAAGGGAATTCTGCCATTTCTATAGAGTAAAATCTGTACAACCAAACATAACAATAATGACACATGTCATAAAATACACTATTTTAAAACAAAATAAAATATGTTTTAGGGATTTTCTTCATGTAACATTAACAGATACTACGGGTTAAAGGGATGTGCAACTAAAGATTTGCTTCTATTTTTTCCTAGAGAAAATATTCTGTCCTCAGCATCGTCAGCATTTACATTTTCCACTTTTTGTGCGTAGATCACAAATGTAATGTATATTTAGTAATAAACGCTTTCCAAAAGTAAAACCAGGCTTTTTCCTGGACACCCCTTTAAATGTTTTGTTTTCCACACATCACTGGTACAAAGCAATTTAGAGACGAGAGTCTTCCAGCATATCTTTCAATCCCCCAGACCAGTACACTGTGTTCGTTAGTCAATGAGTCCCCTGGTGGCCACTAGAGTAATAACAAAAGAATAAGCAGGCAGACTTTTTTTTTAGCCAGTAATGATGCCCTGCGCGTCAGGAATAAGTATAGGCTCTCATTAATACGTGAGTGTAGGGAATGGAATATAATTTACTGTTTTATATGGCTTTTAAATCCATTCATAGCTGGTTTTGTATTACCAGTCTAGAAAGATTATTGTCCTGTGAATCATATTCAGTCATATTAATATATACTTTCCCACCCGAAAAATGGTATTTAAATAAAATTAAGACTATTTGACGAATAATGAAACTTTTATTTGACCGGAAACGGTCAAGTCGTGGCTTGAGCGCGTGGATGAAATACTTGTCCGATGATGGAAATTCTGCTCAGGAATGCATTTTTCCCTCCTCCGTGTGTGTGCATGTGTGTGTGTGTGTGTCGGATATTCCTCTGACTGGCTGTGAGGTAACAAAATAGGTCCGTCCCTCTCTCTCCCGATTGGTCCAGAGTGGATTCAGGAATGTCCTTAAACTGGTTAAATAGCACTTATATCCACCGGATAGGTCAGTAGAATAAGTGAAAGCATCAGAATAAACGGTAGCTCAAAGAGACTTTACTATCTACTGAGCTTCTGTTAGAGCTGAACGAGGAGAACAGGATAAATAATAGGAATAGCAAGGACTTTTTTTTTCTTCCTCATTATCCAGCTTCCAGCGGTATTTTTCATTTTTTAAGGTTTGTAGATCATTTTTAGACGATTATTTGATATTTTATTAATGCTCCAGATCTTGTCCGGATGTGTTCAGTAACGCTGTTTGTTGTTCTTTGGTTGCGATAGGGTTCACTTGAGGTTTCGAGATGATGCTGTGTGGCATCTTTTTGCTCTTGATGCTTTGGAGTTGTGAGGGCGCACGGCTGGCAGGTGAGAATGGAAAAACAGCGTGTTGTTGATTTTTTTTTTTTAACCTTCTGTTTCATATTAAAACTGCAGGGAAATTGAAGGTGGTTTTCAGCTAATTCATTAAGGATAAAATTGATGCATTTACGTGTTTTTTGGTTGTTTTGGGTTTGTTTTTTTTACACGTAACGTTATCTACTGTTTCTCTTGTGGTTTTTTGTTTTCCGTGACCTGTCGTTATGAGACACAAGGGGGGGAAAAGTAAATGCTGCTTTTCTTTTCTTTGACCGCAGAGAGTCGGGATGATAACAGTGTGTATGACTTATTTGAACTGGCCCGGGTAAATAAGAGACACAATGGCGTGAGTATGGTCAAAGGCCAAGACCCATACAGCCCCGCGTACAAGGTCCTGAACGCGAACCTGATCCCCCCCGTCCCCGACAGCTCCTTCAGGGACCTCCTCGACTCCATCCAAACAGAGCGGGGTTTCCTTCTCCTGGTCAACCTGAAGCAGTTCAAAAAAACCAGAGGCAGCCTTTTAACTGTTGAAAAAACCGACGGGTCCGGGCCCATCTTCGAGATTATTTCCAACGGGAAGGCGAACACACTGGATTTGGTGTATTCCACGGCTGACCAGCAGCAGATCGTGTCTATCGATGATGTCGATTTGGCCACCGGACATTGGAAGAACATCACCCTGTTCGTTCAGGATGACCGGGCGCAACTTTTCGTCGGCTGTGAAGAGATCAACGTCTCAGAGATGGATGTGCCAATCCAGAAAGTGCTCTCCCAGGAGGTGGCAGACACAGCCAGACTCAGGATTGGAAAGGGAGCTCTAAAGGACAAATTTTATGTAAGATCTGCTTTATTTATGGAGAACCCAGTAATAGTAATGATAGCTGCAAATAACATTCAATGCACTATATTGTGTCTTTAAATATTTATGATTTCTTATTTCAGGGAGTACTCCAGAATGTGCGCTTTGTCTTTGGTACCACTCTGGATGCCATACTGAGAAATAAGGGATGTCAAACTGGAGGTAAGTCTTAAAAATGCATAAATAAAACATCAGTATAGTGTGCATACAATTAGACTTAGACGTCTCCCCTCTTTTCCCCTGAAGCTGCTCTAACTGATGTCATGACCTTGGATAATCCAGTCAATGGCTCCAGCCCTGCCATTAGGACCGACTACACTGGTCACAAAGCCAAAGGTAACACCTGTCTTCTCTAATGAATCAAATCTTTGTGGCGGCTATAATTTTAATAGTGGAGATAATTCAATGAACTCTTCCTTCCCATGTCCAGATCTGCAGTCTGTCTGCGGCTTCTCCTGTGAGGACATTGCCAACATGTTTAATGAGCTCAAGGGACTCAATATGGTTGTTAAACAGCTGTCAAAGGAGCTCCAAAAAGTCGTAAGTGCAAAAGGCGATTGGGATCTTCTCTTTGTCATAATTCACTCCCTCTTTTCCCTCTCCGCTCCCTCTCCTCCTCTGCTTCCACTTAATGCATTCCCAGTGCGTAGCCACTTGTCGCTGTAATGGCTTGTCCCCAGCCAAGTCCTTAATGAGACCCATGTGAATACACAAATATGTTTGGCTGTCAGCAGCATTTGCACTGCTTCGCTAGATTCAAGCAATGTCTTAATCACGGCGTCGGTCAGTGATTCATTTGTACTGGAACCTTGGCAAAGTGAAAGTTTTCCATCCTGAGCAATTAACCCCCTTTCTGTTCCTCCTTCCCTCCAGACTGAGGAAACCATAAAGTTGAGACCTTACATGGATTTGCACAAAGGATTTTGCATCCACAACGGCATCAGGTACCAGGACAGAGATGAATGGACCGTCGATAGCTGCACCGAGTGCACCTGCCAGGTAAGTGTCATCACACCTGCTGGAATGCAGGATTCGGTCAGGGGAAAGTCATAGCTGAGCTTCCTCCCTCCCTGCTGCAGTAAAGTCATAATCCTGTTTACATTATCACCTGCCTTTATAATCACCTTGCTCCTGCCTGAAGGCTATCAACACTTTGTCTGAAAGCATCAAGGGCATGGGGCTTTTTCTGCTCGTGTGTTGTGTAATGAGTGGGGTGTTCAGTGAGGATTATCTTTTTGTAGCAACACAGTAGGAGTGTCATGTTGCTGATAAGATCACTCCATCATGAAATACATCAATTAGGCTTGGAAGAGCACCAGCAAAGCTTAGTTTTTTCCCTTCCTGCTAACTCATTATACTTGTACTAATTAATGTTTTCCTTTGTCCAGAACTCCGCTACCGTGTGTCGCAAAATCACCTGCCCTCTGATCCCATGCGCTAATGCCACCGTCCCCGACGGAGAGTGCTGCCCTCGCTGTGGAACGCGTAGGTTTTTTATTTTTTGTGACTTTAATCAGATTTTCTTCTTTGATTACTTTCCACCAAAGGAACAACCCCTCACACCCAATCATTTATGCCTCCTTTCCCTTTACAGCAAACGACTACGCAGAAGACGGCTGGTCCGCCTGGTCTGAGTGGACCCAGTGTTCTGTGACTTGCGGCCGTGGTATCCAGCAGCGCGGACGCTCCTGTGACCGCATCAACAGCAAGTGTGAGGGCACCTCTGTGCAGACTCGTGACTGCTACCCACAAGAATGTGACAAACGCTGTAAGTCGCCAAACATTCTCAACACTGACGTTGTTACGTTTTCCCAGAACATGATGAATTAATGGCGTACACGTCCATTCACAGTCAAGCAGGATGGAGGCTGGAGCCACTGGTCACCCTGGTCTTCTTGCTCTGTGACCTGCGGTGAGGGGGTCATGACTCAAATTCGCCTCTGCAACTCCCCCACACCCCAGATGGGCGGCAAGGACTGCGAGGGAGAGGGACGTCACACCAAAGCCTGCATGAAGTCGCCCTGTCCTAGTAAGTCAAATGTCACCACTGAATTATAAATTGCATGATTATACAGGGCAAAAAAAATAACATTTCTTTTTGTACGCCTTAGTCAATGGAGGTTGGGGACCTTGGTCACCTTGGGACACCTGCTCTGTTACCTGCAGTGGAGGGGTTCAGACCCGTAAACGTCTCTGCTCCGACCCTGCCCCCAAATATGGTGGAAAGGACTGTGTTGGCGATGCTTCTGAATCTCAAATTTGTAACAAACAGGAGTGTCCTATTGGTGAGCGTCGAAGCATTATTAGCCTAAAGTAAACTTGCAGCACAATTTAGATCCTCATTCTTAAGTTAGAAAATCTTTGTCTTTGCAGATGGCTGTCTCTCCAGCCCGTGCTTCCCAGGCACAAGGTGCACCAGCTTCCGAGACGGCTCATTCAAGTGTGGCAGGTGTCCATCCGGCTACACAGGGAACGGCATCACCTGCAAAGACATCGATGAATGTAAAGAGGTCCCCGATGCTTGCCATACTCATAACGGAGTCCACCGCTGTGAAAACACGGAGCCGGGTTACAACTGTCTTCCCTGTCCCCCGCGTTTCTCTGGTCCTCAGCCATTTGGAAGAGGTGTGGCAGAGGCAACTGCTAAAAAACAGGTTTGGATTATTACTTAAATCCGTTTTTTTCATTTGCCTGGTTCACTAGCAGCTTGCATTTTTTATAATCATCTGTAATTTTCCTTAGGTCTGCGTTCCTCGCAACCCTTGCAAGGACGGAAGCCACAACTGCCATAAAAATGCAAACTGCATCTACTTGGGTGTCTTCTCTGAGTCTATGTTCCGCTGCGAGTGCAAGCCAGGATATGCCGGGAATGGACGCATATGCGGAGAGGACAGTGACCTGGATGGATGGCCCAACACTGACCTGCTGTGTGTGGAAAATGCCACTTATCACTGCAAGAAGGTACGCCAGACCCCACATGGACAAAAATACACAAAGGCCGTCATTATCCATCTGTGCTCTATTATTGTGATGATTGCCCCCTGAACCTCTCCTTTTGTCTCTTTACAGGATAACTGCCCCAACCTTCCCAACTCCGGCCAGGAAGATCACGACAAAGACGGCCTGGGTGATGAATGTGACCATGATGATGACAATGATGGGATCCCCGATGATAGGGTGAGTAATCACAGCAGTTTCTTTTTTAGCCACGCTTTCCTCGGAGACCAGACATAGTAATCAGCTGTAGCCATCCTTCCTCTGGGCGGTAGAAATGCAAAGTCTTCATGTTTATGTGCTTTCACCATAGACTCAAAGTGGAAAGTAAGTAAGCAGAGGAGTAGTGTAATATAATTTCTGCATAAACCCAGAATTGAGGACGACGTGGCTTGTTGCCCATAATTCTTAGTGTGGATTCGGAAAGTTGGGCAAGAAATATGCAGTGGTAAAAAAAAAATAAATTACCAGTGGAATATCACATTCCAGTTTAAGCAAGGAAAAAAAAAAGTATGGAAGAGCAAAGTTTTATTCCTATAAATATGACTTCTCTGCGTTGTGACCCGTTTTAGTAATTAAACTGTGATCTCTGTATTAATTTAGGACAACTGCCCAAGAGTGTACAACCCCGCCCAGTATGATGCAGACAGGGATGATGTTGGTGATCGCTGTGACAACTGTGTATTTGAAGCCAACACTGACCAAACAGACACTGACAGCAACGGAGAGGGTGATGCCTGTGCTGTTGACATTGACGGTGATGGTAAGTTATTTCTCTATATTCATCTTTCTTTAATCTTTTTTTTTTTTTTTTAAAGCATTTGCAGTTTGTGAAGGCTAAAAATTAAATCAAAATTGCTCAACAGGCATCCTGAATGAGAATGACAACTGCCCGTATGTTTATAACGTGGACCAGAGAGATACTGACAGGGACGGCGTTGGAGATCATTGCGATAACTGCCCTCTGGAGCACAATCCTGATCAGGTAATGTCATCTTTCACTTCTACTTCACAGCTGTGGGGACTTAAAAGGCTAAATCACATCTGCTTTAATCAAGAGAGGAATGTGACAGCTCTAAAGAAAATGAGCACAATGCTCCCTCTTCTCTTTTCTCTTCTTTTGTCTGGAGGGACATTGCTTGCATACCTGAAAACAAGGGTCTGCTTTTTTAAATCACAACCAGGGTAGCACTTCTCATACTGAGGCTGATGAAAAACAGAGGAGGGAATTATGTGAAGCAAGTGCGAGGGTCTCATCAAAAAGGAATTTTGCTCTTTTGCAGATCGACTCTGACTCGGATCGCATTGGAGACAAGTGCGACAACAACCAGGACATTGACGAGGACGGTCACCAGAACAACTTGGATAACTGCCCCTACATTCCGAATGCGAACCAGGCAGACCACGACAAGGATGGAAAGGGTGACGCCTGCGACCACGATGATGACAATGATGGCATTCCAGATGACAAAGACAACTGCAGACTGGCCTTTAACCCTGATCAGCTGGACTCTGATGGTAAGTCCATCTCTCAGTCCTATAAATCACTGGTGCCTTCCCTCCTCCTAGTGTGATTTTATAAATCTTTGTTTGTAGAGCATTTTTTTTATTTCTGTGTATTTATTTTCTTCTCAGGTGATGGACGTGGTGATGTGTGCAAAGATGATTTTGACCAAGACAATGTTTTGGACATCTATGATGTGTGCCCGGAAAATTTCGCCATCAGTGAAACCGACTTCCGCAGATTCCAGATGGTTCCTCTGGACCCCAAGGGTACTTCCCAGATCGACCCCAACTGGGTCGTCCGGCATCAGGGCAAGGAGCTGGTCCAGACTGTCAACTGCGACCCTGGCATTGCTGTCGGTATGTAATATACGGACAAATGTTTTGCTGCAATGGACACAAACTAGTAGCAAATTAATAATAACCCATCTCTTTTTTAAATTCAGGTTATGATGAGTTCAGCGCGGTGGACTTCAGTGGAACATTCTTCATCAACACGGACAGAGATGATGACTACGCTGGTTTCGTGTTTGGCTACCAATCCAGCTCACGCTTCTACACAGTGATGTGGAAACAGATCACCCAGACATACTGGTCCAACACACCCACAAGAGCTCAGGGCTACTCCGGCTTGTCAATCAAAGTGGTCAACTCCACCACAGGGCCCGGTGAGCACCTGAGGAACGCCCTGTGGCACACCGGAGATACCCCAGGACAGGTGAGCACAGCTGAACTGACTCAGTTTGAGGCGTAATTTAGGAAAACGTTTGACACTTTTCTCATTGTAACTACTGCTAATGATATCTTTAAGGTGCGCACTCTGTGGCACGACCCCAAGAATATTGGCTGGAAAGACTTCACTGCCTACAGATGGCATCTGACCCACAGACCCAAGACTGGACTTATCAGGTGAGACCAAAACCCCAGAAGAAAAAAAAAGCTCTTTCATTCAGTTGCATAGTTTATATCAAAATTTCCACGAGCTCCACTAACTGTATTTTATTTTGTAGAGTGGTCATGTATGAAGGCAAGAGAATCATGGCTGACTCCGGAAACATCTACGACAAAACGTATGCTGGTGGGCGACTAGGCTTGTATGTCTTCTCTCAGGAGATGGTTTACTTCTCAGACCTCAAATACGAATGCAGAGGTAAGCACACAGTTGATGATTAGACGTATTTGAAACCACTTACCATCACCTTAAACTTTATCCCTAACGTGCTTTCTATCTGCAACTCCTTTCAGATACATAATCGGAGCAGAAGATTCTCCTTTCAGAAGAATGCATCAGTACGAAACAAGACCTGGATCATCTAATTTAACTCCTTTCCTTTGAGAAATACACGTTGGAGGTATGAAGAGCAAGCGAGCTAACGTTGAGGTAAAGTGACCTCAGGAGTATAAGCCAAATGAAAGTTAATTCTGCACCACAGCACCAAACTCAAATTTTGAGCGCGGCTCTGCTCAGAAGACGATTGGCTCTCTCACTCTGTTTGCTCTGATCTGCGTTGAAAGAGGGCCACATTTTATTGCTTTGCACACCTGAATTGTTGCCGGTATTCCTCTGTGGATGAGGGACCAAAGGGAAGAGTGTTTTTGTTTGTTTTTTAAAAAATATATTTTTGCGTATTAATATGCATCTGCTGTGGACTCAGATATACTTGTTTCAGCATGAAGAAAACAGTAGGAGAACTTTGTTAAGTTTGGGGGTAAGCTTACCCTTTGAGGGAACTCTTGAGGGACAATGGACAGTATGGACTGACTGTTACTATCAAAGAGAGTGAATGCTATGTGTGTTTGTGCATTTGTTCCACCTGATGAGCGCAGTGATTGAGATAACCGAGTCAAAATTTGATATTAATTCCCTGTGACGGCCGCCTTTTTAAAGACACGTGCATGTATCCAAGGCGCAGGGCTGGCCCGAAATATTAGTTTTCTCAGGAAAGAGCACTAGAAGAAGCAAGGAGAGCACAATATTCAGGACAGCACAGGGCGCCAAGGCAGGCACACTGCTTTGGAACAGTAATTACGAGCAAATATAATGTCGATAACTCTAATATTTACTGAGCATGTCAAGGGACTTAAGCAGTGAGGGGCCAGTCTGTTTCCCAAGATTATTGTAAGTATGGCTGTTTATGGTTTTAATTCTTGCTCATTTCTCCACCTTTAAATGTCAGCAGCAACCCGTGAAATCAGGATCCTCTAAAGATTAAGAATTATATTAACCTCTGACCAAAACCACAAAACAAAAAGAAAACATCACCAACACCATCTTTAAATATTCCACTTCTGCAGTGTGCATGGCTGGTGTGCCTGAGCTTGTGTGTACAATTTCTGACAATGGAAAACAAAAAGGAAACCCTTTATGTACAAATATTACCTCATTAATTCTTTTTGTGTTGAGACCAGCAATACACAAGAATCACTTGTCTTATCAACAGAGTATAAATTGGTTGGCTTCTTTTTTTTCCTCTTTTTTTAAAGCAAGACTTTTACTATCATTTATATGCTGTATATAAGATATTTTTGTAGCAAAAGAAGCCCAAACAGGAACGTAAAGGATTACAGAAATGTTGCCTTGACTGTGTTTTGCGATATGTATTTGTGCCATCTTGATAAATTATTATGTTTGTTTTATGTTGAGGGTATTTCATTTTGTGTAGATATATGCTATTTAAATAATTTATCTAGAAGCGTAGCCTCATATGGAAGCGTTTCTGTCTGTATAAACTTATTTGCACACTGACATGAGGATGTCTTTGTCATTTTGGTTTTTGTATCTTTTTTTTTTAATATTAGTGAAGCTTTTCTATAAACATTTGTACCATAGTTTTTACCCAAAGTGCTGTTTTTTACTCCTACTTGTTATTTTATAATGTAAAGTGAACAATAAACTCTCTAGAAAAAAGTTCCAAGGGTTCTTGGTGTCTTTTGGGGCAAACAAACAGTTAAATACTTGATAACCTAAGCATCCCTCTCTGTGATTTTTGAACATCATATCTAATTCAACTAAGGTCTTCTTAGAAAAGCAAAGTGAGCCAAGCCATACTGTGTCAAACAACTGGAATCCATTAGTTGGATCTAGTGAATCCTCTGAGAAAGGGAGTATCCTTAGGAGTCAACAGCAGCAAAACTCAACATGAAATATAACCTACTTAAGCAGCACATCGATACAGATATGGCCACACATTGTATAGCTTCACCACCACTGGACAGATAAGCATAAGGAATTTAGCCCTCCAGAGTAATAAAGATACCAACTTTAAGGGATGTGAACATAAGTTGTGGCTGTGTGCCACTTTTGCCAGTAAGAACTTGCAATGAAATTCCATCCTTTTCATAAAAAAACATCTAAATATAACCTGTCAAAAGTCAAGATGACTTCCTATCCATAGAGCAGCTCTATAGCTTGCTAGCTGCTGTGCTGTAAGACACCGCAGCGGTATATAACTGCAAACCGAAATATGACTGCTAATTTAAATCTTTCTTGGGGTCAGAAAGAGCTGGAATGTGCGCCAGTGAGGGTCCCGCCAGGAAACCCAGACTTTCTCAGTGTGCCGCAGGTCTCTTTACATTAGCTCTGACCTCATTCTCGCCATAATGAGCTCACTGTTTTTCCATTACCCTAAATGAGCAGTTTATCTTACTCTTCTGAAAATATACTGTGTCAGTTTCGCACACATTATTTGTGTACTGGAGACAAATACGCTACACATGCTATGATTAATGACATGAATTACACACGTATGACAAATAAAAGTTTGAATAAAAAGTTTTAATCTAGTGCCATCAGTTAGAAAAGGTTTAGATTCCCAAGAAAACAGTGACGCAGAGTTCACCCTGTTTGGAAAGTGTCCTTGGAGGTTCACCTGGCTGATTCCAGTGTAGAGGAATGTGAGATTATTCCTGCCGTTTAGACGAGGTCAGAATGTGGAGGTAAGGTGAAGAGTGAGATGAACAGGCCCATAGGTGTCCAGTGCAAGGGGAGTAAAAAGGCAGGGCCTCTGGGCAGAGGTTGAGCCAGGTGTGGATTAGCTCCTCAGATTTTGCATGCACGGAGCAAGTAAGGAACAATGGCCTTCAAAGATCTCCAAAGATCAAGGGCCTCCAAAGATCTCTCAAACAAAGCAAAACTCATAATTCTTAAAGCTGCCAATCTTTTGTCAGGGTGAACCACTTATGTAAATGACAACTGACCTTGAAAGAGGTCACACAGGGTCCCGTTTCAGAGGATCTTGCTAACCCATCCACTCTGGAGGAGATCCCCTACAGAGCCAGGAATGAGTGGAATGCTTGGAGCTGAGCTAGAGCTGACTATCACCGCCGTAGAGCACACATCCTCCCTTCTCATTAGCAGCAACGTTGGATGTCTGACCACACATTACTAACACAGACATTCTATATTTTGTCGGAAAAAGCTTTAATGCACGGCAGTGCTCAGAGTTCACCCCCACAGACCTGCTGCTATAAGCTGATGTTTATGTGTGCATTAGAACATTCTGCGGCTACAGCACCCGGTTATTAGATTTAATGACAGCAATTTTCTGTTCTGATCTATGATACTTTGGTTAATAGAAAGCATGGCCCTGCTGCTCAGTTTCCTCATGCAGAGATATAAACACAAATAAAAGCCGTGTTATAATCCATCTACATGTTCAAAACATGCAGACCAATTAGGATAAATTAAAAAAAACAAAACAAAACAAACAAAACAGTTCCCATCCTAAATTAACCAGATTTGATGACTATAATTTTTCCACTTTTACCACATTGTAAATAAAATATCTTTCAGTTTACGCTGCTATAAACTGCTCAGCTGCAACATTAAACAACTGACAGGAGATGTGTATATCACTGATGACTTCATTAAAAGACAATATTTAAAATCTCTGGATTTTCCATGATAGGTATCCCGCTTTTCATGGAAACTTGCACTCATGGTCGGCACCACCTTCCCCCAGCAGGACAGTGCACCCTGCCACACTGCAAAACAATGCTCAAGAACACATCAAGTTAACATGACCAAGATCCCCAAGGCATTGACCTGATCTTCAAACTCCCTGCATCTTAATCCCATCAAGCATCCATGTGTTGTGCTGTAACAAGCCCAAACCTTAGAAGCCCGATCACACAACCGATAGGACTTTGCCAGTGTCATTTCAAGACACCCCCAGAAGCCCAGCGTCCACATCCTCACAGGCCAGGGATGTCTTAATGTCACAAACAGGGGCACACGACAAGTACATAAATGTAGAAACCGTTATATCATCAGAGATCTAATGGTAAAGTCTAACCACATAAAATCATTAATAAGTCTGAGAAATGATGCCCTCTGGTATCAGTCAAATCATTTTTCAGGTCCTTATGCTGAGTCATTCATTTCAAGGTCCTGACTCCAACTTTCTGCCAGCTCACATCCATCCATCAGGCAAAGTAACTGTTCCTCATCAAGGTCCGGAGATTCAGTCTGTAAGAAAACACCAACGCATGTAAAATTTTAGTGATGTTTGTATAAATTTAGAGTTTCAAAATCAATTAAACAGAAACAACAATATGTGTGTATTTGCAGATTCGCTCTGCATGCAGGCCTATGATGTGGATGTGTCGATGTGCAACTGTTTTCAGGTCACGTGTGCCTAATATTATAAAAAGTGACTAACTGCTGACATCATTCCTAAATTTCTTCCAAATAAATTTTACTGGGTCTAAAACTTAGTTTCTGACAAGTCCAGACAAAGTGCT
>VVHJ01002146.1:2832-13168 GCA_015107715.1 Tylochromis polylepis
GGGGATCTCACCACTAGATGGCAGTAGATTACAACCAACTGAATTCTGTTTTCTTATGCCTCCCAATTCAAGTGCATAATCCTAGCTACAGTGGCCACTATAGGACATACATGTTTAAAAAGTAAATACAGAAATAGGAAATAAACATAAAAAGACAATATATCGAGCAGAAAGCCAGTGACTTCTGTGTCACCTTCATAATCTCTCTTTCTGGAACTCCTGTGCCAAGATCTACTCTCGTTTTATCCCGACACCGGTCGCATTGTCTTTTTTGTTCACATTTTCACTCCTTTGTTGAAGAAAACCGCTTCTCAGATGATAAAACAGGTGTGATCTTTTATTTCTTGAGTCTGAAGGTGCAGACAGAAAAATGCAATTTGCCTCCGGCGCACAATACAAACGGCAGCAAACATGCACGGAGCTCGTCTGAGTCTTTGGCGTGCTATTCGTGTAGCCGGTCTGTAGCCAAATACATAAAACATGATTAGTTGATGTCCATCTCAGCCACTGTATTCAACATGGCCAGGCAACACGGGGGCTTCCACAAACCAGCGCATGCTCCTATGTATTTTATTTCCAGTTTTATGAGAGCATATCAATTTGTTGGAAGACATAATTATATAATAATCAATGTATACTTATGAGTACTTATGAGAATGACCTCAAAAAATGACTGACTGTACCTTTAAACAGCACTGTTATGTGCAGGATGCTCATGTGGTGGAGTTTACACCAAAGCCTCATGTTTTTAGAAACCCACAAATTACAACAGCAGTGATCACCCATTCAAACAGAGCCATTGTGCTGCTATAAACGTCACACAGATTAAGCTGAAAATGAAAACATACGAACTGAAACCAAAACACTGGTTGTTTGTTTCTTTGGCATCATTTAGAAACTGCTGTGTTACATGTTCAGTGACTGTCATAGTTCAAGGTTTTTAGTATGAGCGTACCTCTTTCATCAAAACAGACTGCTCATCCAAGGTTTCAGACAAAAGATCTGAAGCAGAGTCCAGGGTTGCATTATAAGCCTTGTTTAATCCAACCTGCATTAGTAAAGACAAAAAAGAAACAAAGAAATTACATACACATATTACTTTGAATACAATTATTAAGCTGGTTATTTTTTGCTTGTTTTCTGTACCAGTTCTGGATAGCTCTGGTTTAGGGCGGCCAGGAGCTCTTGCTGAGACCCCACACTCTTCTCCAGAAGTGAAATTTCTGTGGCGCAGTGTGTCCTCAGCTGTTCCATTGCACTGAAAGCCTGACAACACACAACCACACACACACATTTAATACCCCTGGAACAAATAATCCTCTTAAACACACAGCCAGCATAACTCCTGCAGACATTTTTAAATGTTCCAGAAAAACTGTTGGTCAGCTAAAGCAGAGGTGTTTACACAGTGAGCTATGTTTAACAGACAGAGGGGGGTTTTTTGTGTCACAAAGGTGGCTCCCTTTTCACCTGGCTAGATTACCATGGTAACTTGTGCTAAACACATAACCTGGAAATGCAACATTTTAACTGATTCCAGTATGCTTTAAGCGCTACTTTCTGCTTAAATTGAAATAAACAGCAGCACTGAGCGGTTCACACCAATGCTGCATTTTACTGATATATTTTTCAATAACCTTTATAGATCTCCATTACCCAATGTTCTGAGCCCGACCTGCTCCAATCAGACATTCTCAATAGACTTATGGAGAAGAAGAATGGCAGATAAATGCTCCCTTTTATGTGAGTTTGAACAGAGCCTGAAGCAGGAAGCCTGGATTAACAAAGAAAGCTGAGAACCAGCTTCATCTCTCACTGGGGCCAGCTAACGCAAACAATGGCTGGCTGTATTGAACTCGTTTCATAATACACCCTTCTGCTCAGGAAGGTTACCGTTCCACTGCATTTAGACTAGACAACTAAAACACCACAAAAGTACTTACTGCTTCCTTTGCTGTGAAGGCTTCTTCCATTTGAGTCCTCATCTCATTTCTCTGATGAAGAGCTTCTTTGACCTTCTGCATCATTCTGCTCTGTATGTCCTTTGATTTCCCAAGTAGAGACTTCATGTGCCCATACTAAAAACAACATAAGAAAAAATATACCTCCACTCAGTTATAGCACATAATCATGTTACACTAACAACTTAAGCCATAAATAGATGATGAATGATTACAAAAACAAGCGTACTGTTTAACTTGTATGAGACAGAATGGGGCAACATGTTGTACGTACATGTGAAGCGAGGCTTTGATGGTCCTCTCTGACTACGTCACTTATTTCATTCATGTTAGAGAGAGCAGCGTCCGTGTCACTTCTGAAAGAAGTCTGTTGGGACAAATACACACACTTTACTCATACTAAAGAAAAATACTGAATGTCTCACTACACACACACACACACACACACAAAACATTCCTCCACAAAACCCTTAAAAGCCAATGAGAAGTGTTTGAGCATTTTATCCCAGTTTAAACAACATGAGCTGTGTGGTTGTTTGTGACTTACCATGGTGACCTTCGTGTCTTGCAGACTCTGGACGAGGTTTTGTAGAGAACTCCCATCAAGCTCCAACTCCCTAATCTGACTCAAAGCCTCCACATACAGGTCTCTATACATTGTGGTCTAGATATAAAATATAAACAAATGACTACTTAAACTGTAATTCTTTGTTATATAATGAGATCAGAGTTGAAAGCTTCTATTTGAGGAACATTTTAAGCTGTGAAATATGGAAAGCTACACTATTAGAGTTCAAAAATCTAAATATGGAGTTTAAAATGAGCATAACAGGTCCCCTTTAAACAAAATGCAGACGTCAACAGTTACCTGACTGAGTTCGGAGTGGTCTGTCTGCACGAGTTTCTCCCGGAGGTCTGAAGGAGAAGGGCCTGCAAGTGGACATCCTGGTGCCCTCGCTGCAGTCAGCTGTTGAACCAGGGCCTCAACCATGATCATGCTAGACCTTAACCTCTGTTCCAGCTCCTGTCTGGGAAGGGACTCTAGGCTGCCTGGAGGTAAACTTGAACACCAATGAAAGAATACTGAGAGGCAAACAAAGAAAAGACTAAAAGCAGATTTAGCTTTATCTATACTCACAACTGTTGAATAAATGACCAATTTACACAGAGCACTCACTTCCAGAGGAGAGGGTCAGTCACAGTGCAGGAATCGGCCACAGAGAATTCTCTCTTCCTCTCAAACAGGCCAGAAGTATTGAGGCTGTGGTCAACCAGTTTCACAGGACTACTGCCCACACAGACACTGTGAGACTCTACAGGAGTAGCTTTGACTGAAGGGGTAGGAGGTGGAGCAGGAGCAGAGACAGCAGCAGGGCCCATCTTTCCAGACGCCATCATGAGGAACTCTGCCATTTGCCGAAGCTGCTGCTGAAACGGACCATTGGGAATCAACGGGAAATTCAGCAGCGGTTTCTCACCTTCAGTCTGAGGCTCTGCACAGAGTTTCTGTCCCAAATCCTTAACTGGCTCCCTAAATGGGCTCAGACCAGGATTCTGACCTAAGGCTGTGGAGTTTAACAGAGGACGAGGCATAGGGCTTTCCAGTTGCTCCGCCCACAACCCAGCATGGTCAACATTAAGAGGAGCCAACAATGTTTTCTCACCCTCAAGAGCAGAGTCATCAGCTGCAAATTTGCCTTGAGCAGGATCTCCACGAGTCTTTAAAAAAGACAGAGAGGCTCTCCTGATAATGGGACTAAACATTCCCAACTGCAAAGCTGAGGCAACCGAGGGACACTCCGACAGTGCTTTCAGTACATCAGTAAGGTTCTCTGCAGGAGATTTTTCTGCAGAGTTACAAAGAGCAGGTGCATTTCCAGATGAGCCAATGGCACTGTCTTTTTCTTCACTGGATTCAGCAGGTCCTCTGGTGGAGTTCACTTCAGAGACATGCTCCTCTTGCTCTTGCATTTCCACAGCTGAAGGACTCTCTGCTGAACCTGCAAGTTGGCTGCAGTCAGAAACCTGAGTATTCTGAACCATCAGAGGCGATGCACTATCCGCAGGATTTACAGTACAGTTAAGTATTTCTTGCCCTTTGTGTTTTACAGTTTCAGTATCCAAAGCTTTTAAAGGTGCATTAGCCACCAAAGATCTGCTAACTGCTGATAGGTCAGTAGCTACCACAGCTTCACCGTTGTTCTGTTGGCTGTTAGCATCTTCAAAGTCATCTTGACAACAATCATGTGTGATGGACGTGAACACATAGTTTTCACTGAGGGGACAGATTACAACCTGGTCCTCAGACAGAAGGGATGTCTTCTTCTTGGAAAATTGGACCTCATCTAATTTTTCATCTTCAGCTGGAATACAACAATCAGCTGTGACACCACCTTGGCTCCCAGCCTGGCTATCAGATACCACTGGGCTACCACTGTAGTGTCTGGCCACTACATCCTCAGTGCTGTCTGCCAATGCTTCCTGGGTAGTCAAAAGGCTGTCACATGGAGGTGCTGAATGAGTCTGAACATTAAAGTATGGGTGATCAAAGTGACTAATCATGTTATCATTTTGTAAATCACAGTCACCAGCTATTTCAGTTGAATCTATGACATAACCATGTGTCTCACTGCTGGCAACAGTATGGTTGGCTGGTAGAAGAACGGACTCTTCTCTTGGAATTTCAATCTCTCCTCCAGTGCAGTTCAGTGATTTAAAGGTTACATCAGTCAGTCCATTAGCAGGTTTTTCTGAACCATCTGTTGTCTCAGAGAAAGCCTTAATGACAGGATCAACACCACCATCACGGCTACAGTATGGATGATCAGTATGTTCCTCTTGACACTGCTGGTCAAAGTCACTAAAGCAGTTAGTCAAATTTACACTGCTGTACTCTAAAAGAGCACCAAGCTCTTCCTTGGGCAAAGGAATGGTTTTATTGTGTAATCTGGTGGCATCTGAAACTTCTACCTCACCCCCATCACAAAGAAAGGATTTCCAAGTGAGATCTGCCTTTCCACTGCAGTCTCTCTGAAAAGCTGTTGATTCTTCTGTGGCTTGCTTGTTTTCCAGATCGCAAGAAGCCAGTGTAGTGCTGTCAGTTTCACAGGGAAGTGCTGCGCTGTTGTTAACAGAGTAAGCATCGCTCTTCTCAAGAACATGATAGGGATGTTCAATGTGATCAGAGCATGACTGCATTATCACACTGTCAGTGATGATGGCATCTTCAGATTCAGTGTTATATGTACCCTGGTCTGTAGGTAAAATAATACTCTCCTCTGCATGCAGTAAAGAGCTTAATATCGCAACTTCACCTCCAGCACAAGTGAAGGATTTAAATGTTATATCTGAAAGTCCACAAGCAATCCGAGTAGTTGACGTATCAGTTGTTAGAAGTTTGGTCTGTATCATTTTGGTGGATGGAGAAGAGTACAACTGGGGTTCTTGTTCACTGAGCGGAACATCACCCTATTAATGAGAACAAGTAGTGGTTAAAAAACATCACAAAAAAAAGAGGAAAAAACCCAAATTATATTTGTAAGTATTAGTGTATACACACCATTGTCATTTTGCCAGCATTGCTACTGATCTGTGATTTTGATCTGAAACTCGACGAGGGAGTTGACAAGTGCAGAATCTCATTGTCCAGACTTCTCAGAGGGGTACGCTCGCTGGATTGGCTGGAGAGCTACCATCAGCAAAGGTTAAATTATTCACTATTAACCAATATGCTCAGAGACAACACTGTACATTATGCACGAATGAATACAAAAGTCTTACCAAGCCTTCCCCTATGAAACTTGACCTCCTGGAGGACATTACTCTTAAGTTCTCAGAAAACTATGTTAACAACTGGAAGACAAAATCAGGAAGACAAGATTTCATATTTCACCAGTTTGATTTAAATGCGGATTAATCTATTTGGCTGTAAACTATTCTGGCAAAACCTGCGCATTAAAATAGTTGGCTCTCCATACGAATACTAAAACAAGGTCTTGCTCCTCATACTAGAGAATAATGTGATTTCAAAGCAAGTTACGAAAGACAAACCAGTTTTCCTTGACTGCAAAAACTTCCGGAATTTAAGTGATCACGGGCCTTCAACAGTTTGAATAAGACAAATTAGGTGGAACTTTTTAAACATTTCTTTTGTGCAGAGAGAGTCTGTTAAGTTCAAATTAACCCCATCATAACCCCTTGTGTGGGTGTTGTCTTCTTGTTATGAAGGTTTCTTCGGGGACAGAAACAAAAGGAAAGGCGACTACAGCAAACAACCATGTTGCAGAGGTTGCTTATTGTTTTATGAAAGAAAATGTGAGCATGTTCTTTAAAATCCTGCACAGAGTTCTGCTAGTCATGTCAAACTAGCTAAGAAGCTCAATTACTGACATGACGTTACGTATTGGTCTAGCTAACAAGAATAGGCTATTTAAGGCATTAATTTAATAACTCCGAAAATCAATGCGAGAATTTAAAAATAAGAAATTACTAAAAATTCACAGAAATTGTTGCTAAGAGTAATTATTGCAAGGGCGTAAACTACTGTTTAAGAGAGCGGTACCAATCGATAGCTAACGTAAACTGCACTCTAGTTATAACAGAAGCACTTAATTAATAGTTTAACTGTCCGAGTCAAATACCATTAAATCATGTAAACGTATTTTACCTTTTAAACTTTACCAGCTAACTTCAACCAGCGTTTTAACAGAGACAACAACAGGCTAAACCAAACTTGTATTGAACTGCCATCCACCGCGTTTGATTCAAAAACACGAATAGCAGCGCTGCTATTGGTCCATTTCTCTTCTTCCTTGGTTGATAGACGCACTAGATGGTTGAGATCTGTACCTTTACTCACTGCTGCCTCCTTCAGGAAAATAATGTAATTACTCCAGCATGTTCCTGTTGCTGACAGAAAATAGACGCTTTTATGTTGGGTCTTAGGTATCTATGTTTTTTGTTTTGTCTTGTTTTATGTCAGCGTTTTATTATAGCTTCATGTGTGCATAAAAAAATAATATCTGACTCTTCAGTTATTTCCAGTGCCTTATTTATGGTTTTACAAGCTGGAAGCCATGTAGCTACATGGAAAAATTACCCATAAACCACCTTTTTTTTGGAAAACAAGTGTAAGAGCGGCGCCATAAGTCTGGACAATGACACAATTTTGGTTAGCTTTGGTGTCTAACAAACCACCCATCCACCCAAACAATATTTCAGTTCTTCTTCTTTTAGCTGCCTCCATCCCACCCTCTGCCTCGCATCATCCTCTGTCTCATCAACAATGGCTGCTCTGTATTCAACTTCCTTTCCAGAATATATCCCTCTGCCCATGTCCAAACTGTCTCAGCCTTGCCTCTCTAACTTTGTCTCCAAACCGCTCAACCTGAGCTGTCCCTGTTATATACTCATGATGTTCTAATTTTGTCCATCCTCATACTGCATCTTCAACCTCCAGCTCTGTCTCTTTGTTAGTGCCACTGTCACCAAGCCACACATCATAGCAGGTCTCATGCATCTTAACCTACCCTTCTGCCACAAATCACACCTGACACTCATCTTCATGTGGTCTGCACTCTCTTCTTCACCTCTCTTGTACTCTATTTATTAGTCTGGATAGTTCAACCCAGATATTTAAAGTCATCCACCCAAAAAAAAAAAACATATTTAATTTATTGATACAATAGATATGGAAATAAAATGCTGTGCAGAAATAAGGCTGATTTAATTTTGCAATGATTATTCAGAATAATTTAGAGTTTCTAATTAGTCTGATGTTTTGTTTTTTGGCTGTGGGACGAAAAAAAAAAGCAAAACAAAAACAGAGCTTCCCACAGAAAACTCGTGCATAAACAGGCACAACACTGAAGTCCACCCCAAAACACAGGTGGATGGTGCCAGTATATCATTTTGCTGCACTTAAAAGACATGGAGGTTCAAAAGGGGGTGAAGAAGAGCACCTGAAGAAATAGAAAAGATAGAGCAGTATGAGAGAAAGGCTGTGGATGTTATTAAAGTCGATATTATATATACATGAATTTGCCATAATTTATGGGATGCAGAAAGACTGAAGTTTCTGAATCACCAGTGTATAATAAATAGCATTGTAAGGCACACAGGAAAAAGGGGGAAAAAATGGCAATACGCATATTTGCATGTGATACATTTATTGCACAACTTTAATATACAGACAGGTTAGCTGTGAAAAAGGTTTATACTCTGGAGTTTGTAACGAAGCAGCAGTCCTCTGAATGAATCCTGCCTCAGCCTGAACTGTCAGATCATAACTTAGCACAAAAAGTAAGGACATTTGTTTGGTCGATTATTACTTTGTTGTAACAAAGCTTCTTGGCAATAAATGTTATACAGTTGGAAAGCCCATTTATCTTTCCTTAAACGGTGACATATTTGTCACCGTTTAAGGTGCAAGAAATGCATTGCAGAGTTGAATATGTGGGCTGACAGACCTCAGCTTATTGTATTGACTCTCGTTTGATGTCCTTTATTGGATTGGATGATTGAAGTGTGATGAAACAAGACATATTGGCAATTTAACAATTTATTAATTTAACAAACAGATGACTCAGTAGAAAGTGGAAGAACCACACACAACCACAACAGCCTGGCACCTCCTCCTCATGCTGGTCACCGGTATGGCATCACATTCTTCAACTTCACACATTTGTCACAAGTCAGCCAGTGTCGCTGTGTTGGTCACTCTGGCGTGAACAGCACGCCCAAGCTGATCCCACATGGGTTCAGTCACAGACTGTGGAGATATGGGATTGCCACTGGTTTAAAATCTCATCTCGATGTCTCTCTCCATTACCTCCATTGATGACAAACCTTATTTATCCAGTGAGATGCCGCCTCACCAACACTTTAAAAAATTACTATAAAAACATAAAAATGTAAGCAGGCTGTATTTCAAAAATCCAGTAATATTCTGTAAACTGCAAAGCATTCTGGGTGTTTGTAGAAGTATTTATTGTATTTATATTATAGCAGTATTTTTTTTTAATACAGCGATTGAAACTTTTCTGATAATTCTTTCAAGAAAATAAAATTTAAAATGAAAAATGCCCATTCAAAAATGTCATGTGACAGCCTATTTTGCATATCGAATGTTCACCTCATCTGGACATCTGGAAAGAAAATAGTCAGCTGCAAGGACTGTACAACAAAGTACAATATAGAAACACTGAAATGCAAGAGGAGCAGGAACAACAGAAAACACATAAAGATATGGAGTGTACACTTCAAGAAACACATAGGAGAAATCAGGAGTTACAAGCCATGTATGACAACGAACAAGAAAGGAACAAATGCATGCATGAGGCTAAGAAAATACAGGGTGGCAAATATAAAGAACTGAAAGAAAATCATCAAGAAAAGCAGGAAAAAGTGGAAGAAATGGACAAAAGGTGCAAGAAACTTGAGGAGCAGAATGAAGAAATGATCGGTGAGATGAGAAAATTTGAAACCCAAAACAAAGCTCTGCAGGAAAAGAAGAAAAAAAAATGCTTCTGGTTTTTCTGGAAGAAAGACTGTTCTGCTTCTTCAGATCAGCCCAAACAAAGGTAGCCTCCTCTTCCTCCACCTTTTTCTCCATCTTGTTTCCCACCTCCTGAACTTTAACCTTTAGCCTCTCCCTCCATTACCTTTCTGCATTTCTCTCCGATTTCCTCTATCATCTCCACCCTGTTTCCTAAACATCGAGAACACAGGGTATGGAGATAAGGGGACAATAAACACAATCCATCATACACCGCCTGGCCAAAAAAAAAGATGTCACCAATAAAAAAAGGTCACACACTCTAATATTTCGTTGGACCACCTTTAGCTTTGATTACGGCTCGCATTCGCTGTGGCATTGTTTCGATAAGCTTCTGCAATGTCACAAGATTTATTTCCATCCAGTGTTGCATTAATTTTTCGCCAAGATCTTGCATTGATGACGGTAGAGTCTGACCGCTGCGCAAAGCCTTCTCCAGCACATCCCAAAGATTCTCAGTGGGGTTAAGGTCTGGACTCTGTGGTGGCCAATCCATGTGTGAAAATGATGTCTCATGCTCCCAGAACCACTCTTTCATAATCTGAGCCCGATGAATCCTGGCATTGTCATCTTGGAATATGCCCGTGCCATCAGGGGAGAAAAACCCATTGATGGAATAACCTGCTCATCCAGTATATTCAGGTAGTCAGCTGACCTCATTCTTGGACACATTCTGTTGCTGAACCTAGACCTGACCAACTGCAGCAACCCCAGATCATAGCACTGCCCCCACAGGCTTGTACAGTAGGCACTAGGCATGATGGGTGCATCACTTCATCTGCCTCTCTTCTTACCCTGATGCGCCCATCACTCTGGAACA
>VVHJ01002152.1:9221-25609 GCA_015107715.1 Tylochromis polylepis
GAACCTGGAATAAAAAAAACACAAAACAGGGACGCTAACAAAATATATCTAACATTCAAGGAGTGTGCCAGTGGAGATGTGGGGGCTGTGCATAGACCCTCTGGTCTACATGTCATTATACCACTGTTGTTTCAGTGTGAAAGCTACAGCTAACTAAACAAAAGACAAATTACATGGATTCAGTGTCAGATTTAACAGGAGCTTCACAAAAAAAATAATCCTATGAATACTTCCTTATCATCTACATCATCTACTTACCTATACAGGAAAGTTTTGCAGCAACTTTTGACAATTTGCATTTAGAAACTTTAAAGTAGGAGCTTTTCAAAGAGACTACGATATTTGCGGTTGTGTCTTACTTCTTAAGGGTTTTTTGCTCCTTTTAGTCCTTTCATGCTGTTAATTTGTATTGCATCTTTGTCAGTCTCACACAAACTGTTAAGAGTTTCATATGAAAGCCTCACCTGGTGCCAAAGAAGCTCTCCATTGACTTGCTCTCTATAGATCGCCGTGAGCGAGTGCTCGAGGTGCCTGTTGCCATGGCTGTAGTGCAGTGGGAGCTGCCCCCTACACCTGAGATGACATTAAAACATTGAATTTTATTGCTTTATCAGCTCAGTGATAAAAGTGGTGTTTTCTGATTGTGTTTAAAGGCTCAGCTCATCCAGATTAAACAAAATTAGTAACAGGTCTTTTATAATGGTTTTCAGATGAACCAAATGAATAAAAGCAAATATGTCTGTGTGATTGGATACCAATAGAGCTAAGGAAGATTTATTTAATTTGATGAACTGATCCTTTAAGAGCTTCTTCACAAGTTGTGAGTGTAATGGAGTCGGCGGAGAGGGGTCCTCCTTTTTCTCCTTCTCACCACAGCTTTCTCTTCAGAAGCCTCGATCCTCGAGACTACTTACACCAGAGTTTTCACTGAGTGAACGGACAGCAGTACTTACTAGAGTCCCAGGATGTTACACTACAGGGTGAGGCAGGAGTGTCATCTCTGTCTGAGAGATACAAAGATCGTTGATGACCTAAAGTCTTGATAACAGAAATGGGTGCTGGCATCATTCAGTTGTTCTTACCTGTAGAGTTCCAGGTGTCTTCCACCTCTGCACTGTCTCCAGTGGTGTGCCGTCTGCCCAGACCTACAGAATAAGTCCTCTGCCTCCGAATGCCTGACTGAAAAGTCTGCCTGTTTCCCAGATGTAGCCCTACAGACACACACAAATAAACAGAACACAATGTGGACCCTTAAAAATATGGACTGAATTCCAACAATTCCAACATTTTCCTTAAGTTAGAGAATTCACAAGAGCTATGGATTGTCCTTCCGTCTGTCCGTCCATTCATCCATCCATCCTTTATCCAGTTCAGGGTCAGGGGGATCAGACACCACAAATACAGAATTATACAGACCCGTTACTGCCAAAGTCTTTCAAGCTGCACGCTCTAAACTTGTATACACATAAAACCAGGCCTCAAAGATCAAAGGCAAATTATGCTGCTTGATGCCTCGTGACACCAATCAGAAGATTAGGATTGTTCTTTACAGGTATGTTATTATTACTGACAAGTAAACAAAACTTCCAGGATAAAAGTTGAGCTGAGAGCTTATTTTGTGTATGTGTTGGTGGGTGGCACACCTGTGGTTTGCACATCCATGTCAGCCAAGCCTTTGTTGGGATTGCTGTCAGTGGTAGTGAAGGCTGTGTACATACAGATGATGTTACAGTGCTTACTTGTCTGGATAGCCTTTGTGCGATATCGCTTCGCTGAGCCTAAGAAAACATCAAACAGAGGAATAGTAAGAGATGCACAGTAGTTTGGAGATAACAGCACATCAATCAGTAAGAAAAGAAACTGGTAAACCACCCACCATGTCCAATGTCGCTCTCTTTCTCTGCCATTTTCTCAAAGTCTCTTATAACCGAGCGAGCGGTCAGTTGGTGAATGATCTCCTGCCATGATTTCCCTCCTCTTCCTTCTTCACCTCCCCTTCCATATAGCTCACTTACTTCACTGTCCTGAATCTCAGGAGTCCAGAGGTGCCCCAGGTCTACAGTGACCTCCCAGGACACAGGCCTGCCACCCAGGACACCATGAATAAGGGAACGGCACTGGCCTGGGGGAGGACTGTCAGGTGGAACAGCAGTGAAGAGATATTCTGGATCTGTGAAGCTGTCCCAGTCCAGAGGGGAGGCAGGAAACAGGAGTCCATCTGAGGGGCAGAGAGAGAACTGGAGTAGAAATTTTATTGAATTGAATAAATACAGATGGTCCTATTTTCTTTGCACTGAAACTTACTGGAGTCGGTGAGGCTTCTGTGGGATGCTGTCCCTCGTGATGGGGGCTTCGTCTCCCCGTCACTTTCTTCCAGCTTCCCTCCCAGTGTTTGGTCAAAGGAGACCCTCTCCAGAGCCCTTCTCAACCGATGCATCTCTAATTCACCCTGGGGGGACGAAAAACTTCGTGCTGCCATCGTCGAACGTGCTAGTGCTTTTTGTCTCCTACGAGACTCCTCACCTCCATCCAGACACCCTTTCTGGTTGTAAAAGAGGGACAAGCAAACAGAAGTGGGTTTGGCTGTCATTTTGCTTTTCTCTGCAGTGTATATAAAAATGTTCAGTATGTTAGGGTTATTAGATTGAAATGTATCTGCCATGTTGCAAGAATAACTTTGCAGTGACTTCCTGTGATATACTGACTGCGTGCTTCAGCTGTACATGATTCCAGTAAGCAGTCTTTTTAATGGATACGACCTTTTTTCTAAACGAAAGATAGAGGTTTGCACCCCCGTCTCAGTTTTTTTTCTCCTGTGCCAGTGGTTACATTTTTCATTTCCTGAAACAGATTTCTGCCTTGCTGATTCAAAGGATAGATGACCAATATTACCAATCCTTTTTGAAAAGTTGTTATATTTTCATGTCTTGTTCTGTCTGTGTGTTCCCAATTACTTGCTAAATTACAAAAAAATAGGTCTTTCAGTCTTTAGTCTTACTTTTTTGGTCCCACTGTCCAGAGTTTTGACTGAAAGGTCTTGCTGCCATGATGAGTCTGCCCAGCGGGACAGGGATGATCTCTGCTCTGGAGGAGGCATCTTCTCGAGGCCTTGGGGCAGAGACCCTGTATCAAGCACTGGACCAGAACAATGAGAGCTGGAGAGAAAGGCCCCGTCAGAATTTGAGGCATGTATGTGAGAGTGGGACTGCATTTGTAGACCTCGTTCACTGCTGAGTGAGCAGCGAGTGAGGACGTACTGCTCCTGAATGTAAGAGCTCTCCTGGATCCTCTTCCTCACATCGCTGGACCAGTCCAACTCTACACCTATAGTGGACAAAGGCCAGTTGTTAGCCACTGTGTTGGCAAATGTAAATGTTCGTGATGAGTGACCAACCTGGACTGGTGCCTGGGTCTGTGTCTTTGGCACAGGAGAACTCAGAGGAGATCTCTCTGGAAATTTCCCTCAGTGCTTCCTCCAACTCGGTGCCATCTGCACATGTCACCGCAGGCATGAGCTCAGAGGCAGGAGGAGGTGAAAGCTCATCGTTCGACTGGCCAAAAACTGAACCCGTAGAACCACGAAGTAAATCTTTGTAGCTCTGTTCCTGACATTACACAATAAAATGCAAAGATCACATAAAATAGACTTTGAAAAAAATTGGTACAGTACTGTGCAAAAGTATCGGGCCACCCCTCATTTCTGCATATTCAGCTCGAAAAATGGGAAATGGGTTCAGCAATTTATTGAAATATCCATGCATAGAAATACAGTATATAAGGGAAAAAGAAAGAGTTTGTATAATTCTAATGAGCTTCAAAGTCAATATTTGGTATGACGATCTTTATTCTCCAACATAGCCTGAACTGTCTTAGGCAGCGTTCTCGTACTTTCTTTAAGCAATCTTCAGGTGCAAAAATGATACTTCATCCCTGCCAAACTGTTATCTTTGACATTTCTCATAGATTCAACTAAAGAAATGGGAACAAAGTGCCTAAAGATACAATTTAAAATTGGTTCTTTGCCAAGTTGTCTGTTATGTGTAGACACAAGACTGGTTCATCCATTTAGTTTGGTATATTTTTCATGACTGAATGATTCATAGGTCAGTTATAGCTCTAAAATTGGTCAGCTACAAGGATTGGACTAACACTGAGTGAAAAATCAGCAAATGTCCAAAGAAAAAGTCTCAAAGAGCTTCAGAAACCCTGGAGAACTATTGCTCAAGAACACTTTAAAAATTACATTAACATTTGACTCACTTGAAGCAAAATAAACAAATGAGTGGTGACTTAACATTTTACAGAGTAAAATGTTAATTCATACAGAGTAATGCAGAGTAATACCTCTGCCTTTTTTGCTTTGAAACTGGTCATGTCGTAAAGCGTGCAGTATCCTATGAGGCGATTCCCAGGGTAGAGTGGAGGGATTTCATTGGGCGTAAGAAGAGCCTCCATGTTTTCTGGCAGATACCAGTCGATCCGTACGTCAGTCAGAACAGGTTCAAAGGCCTTTTTCAGAGACTTGATTAACTGTAGCAGAAATGGGGAGAAGTAAACTTATCACACTGATTAATAAACACTTTTTCCGTGAGTGGCCATAAGCTGAAAAACTTGGTAAACTTTAGTGTAATCTTATACATGTACTTGTATATCTTCAGTGGCTAACAGTTGTTAGACTAAGTATAAAAGCTATAAAATGAAAATACTAAAGTAAAATACCTCTAAATTATACTTAAATGCTTGAGTAATTGTTGCACTTTACGATTGCTAGTTGCTTTTCTCTATACTGAAATGCTAATGTAAAGCCCCAAGGTTTGCATATGTATTCTTTCAAGACTTTGCCTTTAATTAATTTGCATTTCTTTTCACTCCAATAGGTGGCAGTGCTGCAGCGCTGCTGACCTTGGGCTGGAGTCTCTCCTCATCATCCAAGAACTCTGTAGTCCCTCCTGTCAGTTTGGCAACGCCCTGCAGGAGTCTCCTGCAGGCTCGGGGACCAAGGCCTAGGCCAAAGCATCTGCAAAGGTGATACAGTGTGTACATTACATTTGTATCACGTCGCAAGAGAAACTTTAATTATGATATCAAATTCTGTATGATTGTCATTGTCTGTGTTATAATAGTTTGTTTATTTTTTTATACATAGCCTGCACAGCACATAAAATGCTGCTTCTATGTCTCTTACAAATAGAAAATGCATAGTCATCAAACAGACTCTCGTGGAGATCACAAGCCATTTGGCTAGCTAAGAGTTTAAATGGCTCAGGGGACGGAATAATTGAAAAGGCTGATTTCTTGAGCAGCAGTCTGGCTGGCTAAATATGGAAACAGAAACTCAAAATGATGTACGACACCTTCTCAGCTGCAGACTGCAGTAAGATGGCAATCTAATTAACATTTGGCAGAATTAGATGTTTTCCATAAGAATAAAGAAGCAAACAAACATGTTCATAGTTTGCTAAAGGACAGCCAAAAATTACAGTAGAGAAAGTCAGTCCGACAGGCGAATACTAATAAGGCGTAAATGGAGTCCTTCTGCATCTGGGGAAAACCAGAGGGGAGTGACTCTTACTGCAGAGGAGAGCACTTAACGGGATTACTGGGCGGGGCTGAAAAATACTTCAAGCCTTTCTTTTCTTTCTTCCACAGAGCTTTGCTCTCAGGTCTTTATGATCAGTGTTTGCTTGGGTTTGCTCTCTGTTTCTCTTCCTGTCCTCCCCCATATACTGTCTCTGTCATGTTATTCACCTGATTCTGCCTCCATTCACTCGCCTTCACTTCTCTCCTGCTTCCTAACCTCACTGATTTAATGGTTTATTAAGTACCGCATTTTTATTAACCAGCTGTTGTAACTATTGTCAGTTTTATCTGTTTCTTCTCATGATAGATAACCACTTGCTCTCTCTGTACCCTCCTTTGCACATGATGTCCATACCTGCCAGCACATGCGTTTCTGCGTACTAGCTCCAGCACTTTAGCTACATTGCTGATGGATCCATCTGTAACAATAAAAACCTGGCGAGGATATGAGCGCTGCATGGGCTGTTGAAACACCCAGAATAGCGCCCCCAGCAGGTTGGTGCCTCGCATGTCAGCTCTCATCCTCTGGACGTACTCGAAGGCCTGAGTTAGCGTGACCTGCATGCAGACATACAAGTGATTAAAGCGGGGATGCAATCAGATCCAGAGTAAAGGAAGGAGAAGCAAACAACACCTGTCCAACTGCAGCGCCTGTGCAAACATGTTGCCAGGATAAATTTACTGTTTGTTATCAGATGCACTAATTAGCCTGTGAGGGAAGCAACAAATTAAATCAGCCCTTCTCTAATAAAGACAGCACAAACAAACACACATTAGCACCTGCCTTAAAATGACCTCAGTTTACATGGTGGACAAACATGCCTGTCAGAGCAGGAGATTGAGGGACACATCCTGCCTAAGTGAAAATGCATGAAAGGCCACCATATGGCAAGGAGAATGTGGAAAGACTGTTTGTGCTTACAGCCCCGGGTCTGGATAAAACCTGATACTCTGCTACTAAGGCAACCCAAGGAACTGACCTATTGCCTGATTAGAGAGTAGAAAACAGAACAGATAGTCCTGAACGACTGAATGACATTTTGGGTTCAGAAAAACATCATCCAAATCCTCCGTGTGTTCTCGTTTACCGAAAAGAATTCACACATATCACGAAAAACACATCATTTGACTTTTTTCACTGAAAATCTTTTAAATATGCCCAATTCAGGGAATTCCCTAGTCTAACAAAGCTCACTCAGTAATACTGACATCAGTGCAAAGCTTGCTGGAGGTGAACAGGGGCTTGATGGTGGTACCAAATCCCACAATGTTGAGCATTGTGCCAGAAGGTAGACTCTTGAGTGCCACCACCATGGCTTCCTGTCAGAATAAGAAAGCATATACAGGATGGAGCCAGAGCCAGATATATATACGTTTAAAAATGTGAAATTCATGTTTCATTTGCATGTTTTTGACTACTGCTCACTTTCACACGCTGGATGTTGGCGCCACTCATGCTGCCACTACGATCAATGAGGAACAGCAGCTCCCTGGTGGCTTTGTGCACTTCTAGAGGTTCACGCAGCAAGTCGGGGCAGAAATTGAGCATCAACACAGGGCTGCACAGAATGTCCTTGTGGTATCGCTTCCTCACAAACTCCAGCTGCAGGCCAAGAAGGAACATCAGCAATGAAAGCTTAAAGTCTTGAGAAAGATGTATTTAAATGGTTGACAGGAGGAAAAAAAACCAAAAAAAAAACCTTTCTTTCGGGTTCTGAATCCTTGCGGGTGCATCGGATGAAATCCCGACGGGAGCAGATTTGCTGTTCATATTGGCTGAAGGAGAGCCTGCCTCTCTCTAAGATGACCAATGGGCTGTGAGGTTCTGAGGAAGGGTTTAAAAGTCAGAACAAAAAAAAATCACAGCAAGGAAAATTTCAAACGTTCACAAACCCCTTTGTCATTGCTCACCGCTGAGGTGCAAAATGATCTCTATGTGTCTGTCATAGGGATGCTCCTGTGCCAAGGTGATGTAGGTGGCAGAGGCACTTTGGGCACTAGGATCTGCATCTGCCCTCAGAGCATGAGTAGGGCTCTCCAGTCCTATATATAAAGAGAGGCAAAAAATGAAGATCAGTAAACACATTGCAATGTCATGAATGAGTTAATTTTTCTTTACCGCATACACTAGTGAAGATTAAATCTGTTTCATCGTCTGGCTATGTTTGGACTCAGATCAACTATGAAGCTATTCATTCAGCAATGAGATTGCCTGCTGTTCTCATGTATCATAATGGCTGAGATAAAAACCACTGAATCAGCCGTATTTGAGGAGACGGGCAGTACCAGCCAGCAGACAGGCCCCTCTGACCAGCAGCTGGAAGTTCAGCTCATAGGGTGCCAGGTTGACAGCTGGGCTGGTGAAGATGGCGTGCGCACACTGCTGCTGAGAGTGCACGATCCGATCTTGTTTTCCTGAGGTGGCACCAAAACAACTGGTCGCCCTAAAAAAAGAAGAAAAAAAGGCACACAATGAGGAATTTTTAAGGAAAATAATATGAAAGAAGTGGGGGGGGGGAGAGTCCACTTATGATAAATACCCAGTTTCATCAGACTTCCCCCCACTTTCACTCTTGCTTGGAGTCATTTTCCCAGTGACAAGAGGGGTAAGGAGTGTGGGGTAGACGATCCGAATGGCTCCGTTTTCTAATGTGGGAAGTTCTAGTGTCGTGCTTATGATGATCGACACTATATCCATGGGGCCAATGACTCCGGTGCCCACGATGAAAGTGGTTCTCTCCAGGTCCTCATCCAGGATCAGATGTCCTAAAGCCGAAAATACAACATTGTGTTAGAACCTTATGTTAAATTTTCAAGTCTGTCTGGGACATAATTAATAAATATGAATATACATGTAGATGAATGTGAAAAGAACACATGATTAAAAACCTAGCACACAAATGCACATTAATTGCTGGTATTTACTCCGAATAATCAATAATCATCAGCTGAATTGAATAAACTGTTCTGTGGCCTGCAGTTAAGTAGATATGTTTCTACTAAGTGAATGCCGTTACAGCATTAGGCAGGGATCCAGATCAGTTGGCCTCCCTCATCTAACACAGAAGGGTTTTACTGAAGCCACATTGTTACTGCAGCATCAGTACACAAATGGTTTGCAGTCATATAAAACATTTTTATTACAAGCAGAATGCACATTTTATTGCTTTAGTGTCATGCATCATCAGCATCAGCATCAAGGGCTTTTCAAAATAAATGTAAGCATTTCACAAGTGTAAAGATGACTTTTTCAGATAGCCCTCTTTATGTCTGAGCTAGACTGTCTGCAAGGAGAGAAGCAATGAATCATGTCTGCAGCAGTATCCCTAAATAATATTATATATTATTTATAATATTATATATATTTAAATGCGAGCTGGGATAACTCAAATTTTTAATTCCATACAATTCTGAAATTGTATCAGAGAAAAATGTAACCACTTCAACATAATATTTTTGCCTTCACAGCATTCTTCCACCCTCCCCCTCACCGTTGGTGCATTGCATGTCTAGACTGGGGCTCCCACAGCAGCCCCACTCCAGGCCATGCCCTTCAAGACCAACTCCAGGGCAACAATCCAAACAGCAGTCCTTTAGCTTTCCTCGGCTTTGGATCTGGACCCCAACCAACCGGCCTGCGATCACAGCCTCAAAGCCCACCACAACCTCCTTTTCACCAAGAGGGTATATGAACACACCTAGATGAAGGTTACAGACATACAAGCTGCTAAGACACATAAAACTGAAAGAGCCTTTTGCTAAAGAAATGTGCATAAGTAAAATAAGTACAATAGATATTTCTAAGATCTGGAGCTCTGGAACCTCAAGTTTTCTCCTTAGGTAAGACACAATTTCTGGAAAACCTCAATAAGTTTCCTCTGTCAGGGTGCTAGTTTAGCTCGCTGGGTTGAGTAGGTGACTGAGATGTTGTAAGGCTTATGGAAGAGCCTGGGTTCAAATCTACCCTTGAGATTAGTCACTGTGTGTCTTTCTCCCAGCTTTCCTAAACCAATTTTCTTTCAAACAAAGGATTTGTTAAGGAAAAATAACAGGGTATTTTTTCATTGAAAGATATTTTTCAGCAGTAAAATCAACAACAGTTGTATTGCTTTTTACCTTACATTTTGTGTTAAGTTTACTCTGTCCTTAAGGAATGAATCCCACAAATACATTTGTTGTTTTAATTTCCTCATTTATTGTAATAAATCTGGCTATATTGTTAAGTCAGAGTCATGCTACCTTAGGTCTTTTCTTCTTCTTACTTTGGTTGGTTAGGTCTTTTGTGCATCACTTTGACTGACTGTAAGGTATTCATTAAGTATAAGATAAGCAGAAAAGCTTACTTGAGTAAAGTAAACACTTCAAGGAAACCTTAGGGAGGAGACTTAAAGTTGTTTTGTGCCATCAGCTCCTGCTGCGCTGCCTTCGTGGACTTTTATATATCTGTGTGTGTGTAAGACCGTGGCAGCTTTCTGAACAAATTTAATAGGGGCAAAGCAAATACTATGTTCAGTCTTCTGGAACATTCATGCATATCCTGATTATTAAAGGAAGTAAAAAGCTTGTCATTTACAGTCATTCTGAACATACAGAAAATTAATAGTTATACTACTATTGTATGTTTGTTTGTTTATTTCATCAAATGGCCAGTTTTGGTCGTGTTGGTTTTAGATGTCTTTGATAATGATAAAGTGTAAATAGACATGAAAACTGATTTGTTGATTTTTACTCTTCATCTTTACTTCAAGGTATCTGGTGTTCCTCACGGGCCAAGTCTACCATTTTTAATTTCCAAGATACTTTTCTGGGATTATCATTATCCTTTGCACTCAGCAACTCTTCTTAGCTCATACTAAGTGCATGTCTCGTGGTGCATTATGATATTACAGTGTGCTACACTAAACTTGGCAGTTCTGTCATCCTAGTACTCACCTTCTACAGACTCTATGTCAGCGTTGGCATAGGTAAGGTGTGCAGTGATGCCCATGGAGCAACCATTGGCACAAGATTTGATGCAGGAGGCTTTGAGTAGCAGTGGTTCCCATGTAGAGCGGTTTCTCAGCCCCACCATCTTTTCTGTAAAATTAAGCCTCTGCCCTGCTGGTTGGATCAAAACACAGGTACACAGGTCAGAGAAATGGCCAGCACAGACAGGAAGGGGAACATGTGAGTGTGCATTTAAATTCTCTCATTTTCTATTCAGTGCACAATCACAATGATCCTTGTAAATCAGACCTGATTTTTGCTGCACAAATGAACAAAAACCAAAAACAGATAAGTTCACAATTTTATGTGTATACACAATGCAGGCCTTTTTTTTTTTATATACGTGCAGGCATATCAGTTATTGGCAATCTAACATCCCATCGTGTCTCCTCAAGCTCTTAGCAACCAACTGTGATAGCTGGAGTATAACAGGCTTGGTCAATCATTAACACTACAGGTCAGTACTTGCTCTGTTATGCATCATGCCTAGCATTTGCAATCAGCTGCTAATCTCTATGCAAAGCCACATGTTCTTAAAATTGTGGTGCCGTACTTACTTCAGTCTTTTCTAACTGCAGAAAGAAATAATACCGTATTAAAGCTTGGTAAGAAACCACCTGATATTCCCCAATTTTCATGTATGTAACTAAAACTGTATTCAGTAAGTCTTCATGATCACTTAATAACTTTAATTGCAAGAGGTGCTGAGACCAGTGTATAGCTCACTTAGTGAATGGTAGGGTGAACTAAATTATGTGTGTGTGTGTATGTACGTGTGTTTGAGTATGTACACATGGGTGCATTTGTGTGCGTGTGTCTGTGTGTGTGTGTTTGCTGTGATCAAGGTAATGGTCTTTTCACATCTACCTTTCTAACAAGATCAACAGCCTCCATCTGGCTACTGTGCTCTCAGAGCATAACAAGCAAATAAATGCCTGGTTTGTCAAAGTAGGGCAAAGTAATACTGCTAGAACACACGTGAAAGGAAAAGTACAACAGCGGCCCTCTTTGGACTATTCAGAACAAGATCTCCGACAAAGCTAATGAATAATCTTGATAGAAGGTCTGTTTAGGTTTATTGCTGACAAAAAAGTAAGACACAGATAATCTTTACACAGTAAAGCTTGGTTGTCTGCGTGCATGCGTATAATACATATTGTAGAATGAAAGATGAAAATTATGTATGCATGCACATATTAACCTTCAAAAGTTGTGCCTATATATATATATATATGTATATAACAATAATGAAATACTGCAACATCCAGTAACATAACCAGGTGCATGGAAAGGTTATCATGGCAGCTACTATTCAAACTGTATGCATTAAAAGTAGACTGAAATCTTAGAAAGTGATGATTCTGTGTTTGTTTGGCAAGATTTAATCAAGCAGTCCGGTGTTTGCAGTAGCAGAGGTGGTTACGAGTTGGCTCTGGGCAACACTGCAGTCTCCTCATGACAGTTACAATCCCCAGATAACAAGCAAAATAATCGTCCAGGAACACTTACTGTGCTGTATCTGCTAATTTGCCTCCCTGTCCAGTCCCTGCATCACTCCGCCACCACATCTGCTCGCGGGTTTCCCAAGTGATACGTTAGGAGTTTTCTTGTTAACAGATACTGCTTTCTGCTCTCCCTCCCTCCCTCTCTGTCTCGCTCTCTCCCTCTTTCTTTCTCTCCTTGCCTCTCTCCATAAATCCACCAGCTGCCCTATAAAGAAAGTCAAGTCACAAAGCAGTGTCATATATGCATATGCATGAATGAACAACAAAATACGGTACAAAGCAATAGCTGATAAAAACATCTTCATGTACAACTGATTATTTGGCCCATTCATATATCTACTGTAGCTACATAAAGTCTGTACAAATTTGTTTTCATTGCCTGGCAACGCATTAAAATGACTCTTTCAGATTAACAACAGGTCTCACTGCTGCTATCAATCACCAGCATGCATCTCTGCACGAACCCACATTTCCTGTTATGTGAAATGTCATTTGCTTACCTGCTTTGACCTGAGCCAAGGGGATGATCGGAAACCTGCTGTTGAGGCACAAGCTCAGATCGGTAAGTGAGGCAGAGCCTGCTTTTCATCCAGACAATTGGCCGTGATGGTAGCAGCACCATAATTCATGGCTAATGGTTTGGCTAGGGAGAGGAAAGGGGGGTGATGTGTTCTGCCTCTCCCAACAGGTCAGTCAGAAGCAGCAGCAGCAGCAGTAGTAGGCATGGGCAGGTGACACCAAGGAAGGAACAGGTTTTTGTCCTCCAGTCTTCATTTCAGTGGGCCTAACACCACAAAGAATTAAAAAATTAATTCAATCCGTCATCTGAGACCATGGTTTGAAATATGTAACAGAATTTTAAAAAGTATTAAAAATTTGTTGAAATAGCATCACAGTTGGGTTCATATCTAGTTGGACAGTTATATTTTTTTCTCGTCTCTGTACATCCGAGTGGATTTATGGTGAAGCAGTAGTTCTGGAGTTTTTCCAAGCATTTTGAATTTGACAGAAACTCTAGCTATGCAAATTAAGCTCATTGTTACCTAAGTATGAGAGGCGACCTCATGAATGTAAAGTAAAGAGGTTTTAGCTCAGGATGCAAACCTGTAACTCAAGAACAGAAAGGCCTGATTAAACTGTCAGGTGAAAACGGATGAACTTTAACTAAAAATAATGGGAAGAGTGTGCAGAGGGAAAGAATGACTGCAAATGGAACTGGGTCACTAATGTTTACCAATGACGCAAATGCTAATATTTATGAAAACTAAATTTAGGGCATTAATCGCTGATCAGATTCAGTCAACTGCTGCAAAAATGATAGTGTGGTGCTACACAACACAGGGGGATAATGACAAACAGAACGCAGGGGCTTCTTAAAGCAAAGAAATATAACAATCTTAAAGGTTGGATGTCTTTTACTGTTTATGAAACTGTAAGCAGAGAGACTCACTAACAAGCAGTAAAAAAATCAGCTGCAGAAAAGGCCTGGCAGAGCATCACAAAGAAAACACATTGCTTTAAGAAACTTAAAAAAGCAATTGTATTAATAATTATTTTTGAACCTGTGAAAACTGGGGAATTGCTAACCTATATTCAGAATTTTTCTAATTCCTAAAAATATCAGCTTTTGCAGAATTAGGACCCAAACACAAATCATTGTTTTTGGACTGTCACAAACGCCAATACAGAGCCCTAAATGAGTACATGGCAAGACTCACATAAACACTGTGACAAAGGTTAAGATGAAGACTGGGCTATTTATACACAAAGGGTAATCAAGAAAGTGGAAACAGCTGAGGGAATGACACACAGGTGTAGATAGCTGAAACAATCACAACGAGGAAGTAAAATGTAAAGCAGGGAAGCAGAGAACAAGAAGTATCAAAGTTTTTAAAAAATGGGTAACAATATTACAAAACTGGCAAATTATCACCAGGTAAACATAACAATAAAACTCCACATCACCAGAACTAAGACTCACAAAGGGAACAAACAGGACTCTGAACATATAATGAATACAAAAATCGAAACTTCATATACAGGAGTAACAAGAGAGCCAAAACAGAAAGTAAAGCCAGTAAGTAAAGCCATGACATACACCGCTTACTTGAGAGTTTAAACCTCAGTTCAGATCCACCCTAACAGGCACAATGAAAACATTTCTGTCACTACTAAACTTAATGTTGCATATGTAAGCAGACATATAGACAGAAAATTTTGCAAGACAGTTAACAGTATTCGTTTTATTAATTATTTGTTTATTTGCTTAGTTTTTTCCACTATTGTTTGGCAGTTCTATGTGCTACAGGTGTATGTGTGTGTATGAGACAGCAGATACATACAAAGAGAAAGGAAGCAGGTAAGGTCAGGATAGTAGAGTACCATGTCCTGATAGTTCACCTGAAGAGCACTCTGTTTGTTTTTGATGTTCATGGGAAGACATGAGACACTGTACAATACTGTCTGTTTTTCATATTGCACCATATTCTTTATATTGAATTAATTAAATGGTGCATCCAATAAGCACATATTAAAATTGCCATATTTTGATTTATTTATGACGGATAAGAGTACATCACTAAAACTCTCATTTTCTGTTTGTGAGTTGTGTTACAACAGAGACACAAAGGATAGGGAGAGAGCATGGGGGGATCTGGCTAACCTTTCTTCCATGTGCCTTTAAATCCAGTATAACTGTAATTATGTAATAATGTAAATGTAAAAATTTTAAATGCTATTAATATGTTGCATTTGAAATGAATGGTCACACATGAGCAACCAAACAGTTGCTCATGTGAATTAAAAAATTCGGTACGATGTTCCTGCAGCTAATTAGCATATTAGCTAGGCTAGCTTAGCTAGTTAGCTGTGGTGATTTTAGTTGTTACTTATTGTTGTTACTACTAGCTGACTGATATAGACTATATTCAAACATTCAAATAATATATTCAGTCATGTATATATATTCACCTAAACTGAAAAGAATTATTTTATTGAAAAACATGAAGTAAGAAATGTCTGAATATAATAACCCTTTCATATTAACTGTCAAGCTAAGTCCATTTTATTAATACAGCAGACCTAAAACAAGAGAAGAAGCTGAAAGCTTTGCTAAGTCCAAAGATTGCAGCAGCTGGAGGAAAGCATACAAGCTAACAGCTTAAGTCAGTTAGCTTTAGAAGTACAACTGGATTTTTTTCAGGAAGCGTAAAGTACGAATTATAGGATGACACTGGTCTGTTAAATAACTTAATATTAACAATTCGCCACAAATGCAGTTATGGGTGTTCTTTCTTTGTTTATTACTTTTATCAATATAGTCTAAGGAACACAATCACCAACTAGAGGCTTTAAATATCTAGCATGATCTTATATAAGTAGTTTGTTTCGGTTTCTGTAATACAAAAACTGAAGATTATAAATTGAACTGAATCTCAGCAGAGGGTCAATAATCTACCAGACTGAACTGCAGCGCTATTAAACCAGGAGGTTTCACTGCTGCGACACTAGATGTCAGTCTTTACAAAGCTTCTGCTTGTGGATTCTCTTCATGCAGCCTGTCTCCCTTTTCAGCTGGCTGCTAGTCCTTTTTTGTTTTTGATGCAACAAAGTGCATGGCTTTATCTCAGGGATCAGGAGCCCAAAGCGCGCAGCACAGAGAAAGACACATTTTAGAGACAGACTGACCGTTCCCTGCAGGTACATGAACCAGAAGATGCTGAGTAGTTTCAAAACATTTACCGAGTGGTGACTGAAAGAAAAAAAAAAAAAGGACAAAAGTGGTTGTGATTAGAGGATAGGGTCCAGCTTTTCACCCCTCACATGTGGCTCCAAGGTCAAAGATACAGATTCAGAGTATCCAATATCAGACCATAGCTTAGCACAGTCTTATATCTCCGTGCCACTCTTTTAACAACCCCATTTATTTCCCTAAAAATACAATATTTCATGAGAAGATCAAGGGTGCGTGGTTGAATTATTATCAGGAAAAATGATCTGAGCTGTGTTTCCACATAAACTTAATCAGCCATGTCATCATTCTCACTCCATTTACGTAAATTGGAGATTTCATTATTGAACAGTTGGTGGTTAATGTGAACTTAATGGCAGTTAATGTGATTGTTGAGGTCATAATAGATCTAATTAACAACATGTCTAACAATGACAGGCCTGTGCAGACGAGCTGCTTCTGCTTGACTATTGTCATGAGGTTCAAGTGTCTGTCTGTGCTGAAATGTTGGGAACCTCTTCTCCCTTGCGTACCCCACTGACCTAGATTTCAATTGTTTTCGGCCGGAGACAATGGGGGGGGGGGAA
>VVHJ01002152.1:29095-43708 GCA_015107715.1 Tylochromis polylepis
TCAGATCACTACAATAAATACGTAACTGATTTAAAATGATAGGTAATGGTAAAAAAAAAAAAAAAATTATAAAAACAGCCCACAGTGGCAGTCAGTTGAAATTGTTGATGGGATGGAAACTGCTAATAGTGTTTAAACTGTTCTCTACACATACTAGAAAACAGCTAGCTAAACGTTTTTGATTTAGCTAGTAGTATAGTTAGGAGTTCAAATTGGAGTTCAAATCATCCAACTAAGCTAAACCGGCGCCCCGCTGATTATTTATCTCTAAACATAAATAAGTTTAAAGTAGACCAGATCCAGTTTAAAAAATAGTTTAAATTAGCGAGCAGGCCTACATCAGATGAAACAGTATATCTGCTCTGAACAGATTTTAACAGCTTAAAATGATGGTTCACATCTTTAGATATCAGTTAACAGACAGTTAGCATTTATTTTTTATGCTCCTGAATCTACACTGTACAACTGCAACTAATGACATCACTAGCTTTATGCTGCATTAACCTTATTTTTTAAAATATGGGGCATAGTCCTGTTGATTTGAACAGTTTTATCGCTTAGATTTCACAAAATCTTATTGCTTACACTGTGTGACAGACTACAGTAAAGTCACATTTTAAAATCTAGATTTTAAGAAAGTTTAAAATGAAAAACCTATAAATATTCATTTTTTTTTAAATAAAGTTGATGATAGACCATATCTATGTAGTAGCAAATACATTTGTTCTGACTTTTACTGTGCCCCTATTGTTTTGGCAGGTGAGACGACCCGAGAATATCACCAAAATCTACAACAAAATTAAAGTTGTGGTTCCAATCAATGATTTCTCTTCTTCTTTTAAAAATACATCATGTTCCTGAGCAGTCTTTTACTGTATCTTTATGTAACAAAAGCAAAGTTCAGCAGAGAAAGACAAAAGTGATGTGAACTGACAATATTTTAATGGGGGGGATAAAAGACTGTAAGTGATCAATGGAGGCGGCATCCAAGTGATGCCCGGAGGACGGCTTTGATGTGACCATCCTCAGAGGGACGCCTGGGACAATGCCCTCTTTGAGGGGCATGGGCAATGGCAGACACTTCCCTCTCCCTCGCTCCTGGTCTCTCACACTCAGCCTCCCTTCCTTTTCCTGCTTGCTCCTGCAATACTATGACTCTTTGGTTTAAATGCTTTCACTCTGCATTCATTTAATATCCTTAACTGTATAACTTTCTCCCTCTTTCTATCGCATTAATTCAGACAACACCCCCTTCCCCAAAGCCCAGCCAATCGCTCTTCTTCCCCCCCCTCCTCTGTATCTCTCTCTCGCTCCCTCACTCGGTCTTCTTTCATAGAACCAAGCCTCTTTGTAATGTCCAGCCTTGGCAAGTTGCGCCCGATTTGCTGTCACAGTCTTAATGAATTCATCTGTTTGTGTATTGGCCATGGGAGCATTTCTCCCTCCCTCTCCCTCTCTCTTTCCTATCCTCCACCCCCTCCCTCTTGCTTGTGGTCCCCCGAGGGCTCTATATATACCAGGGACCACTCCAGGCATCTATTGTTCCTCTAAGTAAACTTACAGACAGATGCCCTGCACCACAGTTTGGGAGAGAGCCCAGAGAGTCAGGAGGAGGGAGACAGTTAGTGAATGCATAGAGCTGCCAGACAACAAGGACCTGGAAACACTGCAGACTCATCTCCAGCTCCTCTGCATCCTCTTCAGTCATTCCGTGTCTCTTGCCTGCTTCTTGCCACTGTGGAGTGGAGGTCTGATGCTCTGACAGCATGCTGCTGCTGGTGTCACTGCTGCTTATGGGGCTGGACTGCTTGCTGGGAGCCCCAACAGGAAGAGAGGTCTACAGGATGCCCCAGAGTGCTCTTAAAGGTAAAACTGGCCCATCATTTCTCATTTATGTCAGTTTATGTTAAGAGTGGTCACAGCTGTAGCTATCTGTGACTATATTTGGGAGAGCTTATGTCAGACTTTTGTCAAATGCTACTCATTTCAGTAGCAAATGAGTCTCTTTTTATTTTAATGTCTTAGTTAGATTGCAGAAAACTAAAAGTAATGCTCAAAGCATTAAGACCTCTCAGTGAGTCAAGCACCAGAAGAAACATCTGGTGATATTGCCAGTCTCAGTGAGATTCACCTTCAATTTGGCACATGTAAAAAAAATAAATAAATCTGAAGTTTTACTTTCATGGATTTTTAACTTTAATGTAAAACAACACATTGTAACAGAGCCAAAACACAAATGAAAACAATGAGTACTGACCAATTTCAGCACTGGTCTTCAGGACTTCTGTTTGAAGCAGCATAGAGTTGTTTAAATTAATTTCATTTAGTGCTGTGTGACCTTTAAATCCTGCAGTAGAGCACAGTGTTGAGGGGCCTCTGGCCTTCTCTGGTTGAGGTGCTGAGTACAGCAGAGCCTTCATGCAAGTGACTGGTGATGGCAGTGTGTTTGGAACAAGGGACTATGGGTCCCAGCCGCACCAGGGCTGCCAGCCTGTGCCCTTAGGGCCTGTCCCTGCCCACCAGCCTCTGGCCGCTCAGCCTTGGCCTTCTAATTAAATCTTCAATCAGTATTGTTGTTGTTACTGGCGTATCCTGTGATGTTTTGCGGCACAGAGGGGGGCTGCAGGGTCGGCGGCCCGATTGAAGTGTGTCTGTAGAAGACTCACCAGGGCGCTGAGCGTGAGCTAGCTTCCCCAAAATGCTGCCAATGAGCTCAAAGAGCAGCATGAGAAAAAAGGGGGCTACTCACACACATACCAGAAAGCTGCACCAATTCATGTTAATGCTTACATACACTGTGTTCCCACAGCAAATGACTATCTTCCTTATAATGACCTAGATGTCCTTCTTTTTTAAATCACTGCCACAAATTTCTCCTCAAAACAAAAAGTGCGTCATTTTATTGATAATAATTCAAACAAGTCTCTGCATATGTGTTCAGGGAATAAAATCTCACAGTAGAATTGACTGAGTTTGCACTTCATCCCAGTGTAGTGCTGGGGCTTGGAGGCAAATATCAGCGTATGTCATTCTGTACTGCAGTTTCTGCACATCAGTTTGGCTGATTTATATTGCTCATCTGTGCTTTCTTCTCTTTTCTTGTACACTTCCTTTCTCTTCTCTTCTCTTTTCTTTCTTCCTGCCATCTCCTGCAGCTCTGTCTGACCGTGGCACTGTTGTGCTGGAAGCAGCCATGGCCAGTGCGCTGTCCACTCTTGAGCGCGCAACGTCTGAGAGAAGTCGGGCTGAAGCCAGCTGCTGGGGCTGTGTTCCCTGTCTGTTTCAGAACTGCGGACAGCTTTCAGGGTCCTGCTGTGAGTGCAACGTCTTGCTTACTTGCCTGTTCAATCCTGATCACCTTTTAGTCACATCGAATCACCGCTCCACCACTGCTACATCTTGGTGTGTCTTAGATGTCCCCTTCTTGTCAACAGCGTCTTCTTCCAATGCTCTATCAGAGCCCAGCTGTGAGGTCATCGGTAAGGCCCAGAAGCTTCAAGGTGAGGCGGAGAGGAGCTGGGCTCTGAGTCAGGCCTGTGTGTACTATCAGCATCGCTGCCCAGCTGGTGAGGTGGACACTGAGAGCTGCATCAGGATCATGGGGGAGAGCTGCAGCGCTCGCGTCCTCCAGTGCAGCCTGCTCAACACAATGCAGAACCTGGAACCGGCTATGCAAACGCACGCACAGGGTGAGGAGAGACATCTTTTCACAGATGCCAAGGCATGAAATTTATTTGCTTTGCTTCATTTTTCACCAGTGGTGCCTGTTCTCTGTCCCAGCAGCAGTGTGCGGTCAGAGGTCAGCCACAGTGCAAAATGTTACACAGCCTCGCTCCAGGATTGTGGGCGGCTCTCCTGCACCTCCAGGCAGCTGGCCCTGGCTGGTTAACCTGCAGCTGGATGGTGGCCTGATGTGTGGAGGGGTTCTGGTGGACAGCTCCTGGGTGGTCACTGCTGCACATTGTTTTGCTGGGTTAGTGTGCATGCGTGACTATTTTCCTTGCAAAGACAGATGAGATAATAGTTGAATTCACAGCATTTAGCATTTTTTAAAACTGTCTTTTGACCTCTGCAGCAGCCGTAGCGAGAGCTACTGGACAGCCATTGTAGGCGAGTTCGACATCACCAAGACTGACCCCGATGAGCAGGTTCTCAAAGTGAATCGCGTCATCCCCCATCCGAAGGTAAATACCCAAAGTGTGGGATCATACCTTTTAGTATTTTAATTATCCACCTGAATCAGATTTATTGATCAGGTAAGCGGCAATAACAGTTCTGTCATCTTGCTGCAGTTCAACCCAAAGACATTTAACAATGACATAGCGCTGGTGGAGCTGACCTCTCCAGTGGTCCTGTCTGAACACGTCACCCCAGTGTGTCTTCCTTCTGGTATGGAGCCCCCCACTGGCAGCCCATGTCTGGTGGCAGGCTGGGGCTCCCTCTTTGAAGGTGAGTTCAGTATCCTATAGACACGTGAGGTGTCATGTTAGCATTACTTATTTATTATCCTACCAAATCAATAATGGTGCATTCCTTTGTGTATTTTTCTCCACAGATGGCCCATCTGCTGATGTGGTGATGGAGGCCAAGGTGCCCCTGCTGCCTCAAAGCACCTGTAAGAGTGCTCTTGGCAAAGAACTGGTCACCAACACTATGCTTTGTGCTGGTTATCTTTCTGGAGGCATAGACTCTTGTCAGGTGGGCACATTAGAATTTCTAGGGTTATTTTTGAATTATCTTTATCAGTTACTGAAGTGGCACCACTTTAATTCCCTGCAAACCATAAACTGTCCCCTACAGGGAGACTCTGGCGGCCCCCTGATCTACCAGGACCGACTATCCGGCCGATTTCAGCTCTATGGCATCACCTCCTGGGGAGATGGCTGTGGAGAGAAAGGCAAGCCTGGCGTATACACACGGGTGTCTGCCTTCTCTGACTGGATTCAGGCAGAGATACAGAGTAAGTTGTGTATTGATATCGATATAAAATAATCTGACATGACCTCGTTTTACTGTAAAAGTAAACTCATCTGAGTAATCTGAAAAGTGTTATCAGTGGCTACTCCGTAATACTGACATACTGCACTATCATCATGAAATCATCACTTCTACTCCTTCTTTTTAGAGTCATTTGGGAGCCGGGAGCCTACATGTCCAGAGCTTCTAAAGACAACTGAAATGACAGAAGAAGAACAGAGGTCAGAGTTCAGCTCTCTGTGTCGCTTCTATAAACTGACCTGTCCTCCTGATCAGTCTGCCGGCGCTTGTGGCCGACTGGCCGAGGAGAAATGCCTCACCCGCTTCAAGAAATGCCGTGAGTAGTTTTATTTGAAACGCCTGGCTTCATGAACGTACAACAAATACCTGATATGTTGTTGAAGTTAACTTGAGGCTGAGTTTTCTGATCTTTTGTTCTCTCTCCGTCATCTAGAGTTGCGCTCATTCTTGCAGACCCTGCTGGACTTGCTCCAGAGGGCCGAGGACTACATCAGGGACAAAGTGGACTTGACTTTCTTCACCCAGACTCTGCCTCAGCTTGTGGAGCATATCTACAGCACAGCTTTCACTCACACTAGAGAGAGGCGGGACCTAGGCCTGAGCCACAGTCTTAAACAGATTGAAGGTACATGACTGACAGAGGATGCTTTCCATCATTTGTCCAAGCCTAAAATGGATAAGCAGAGACAGGGCAAGAATATGAGTGCTTATGCAGCTCCTGCAGTGTTGTACAGCACATAGTTATCTGCTCAAACCGTCATGTTTTGTTGCTTGCCACTGTAACAGGTGTTTTATTACTTGCAGAACAGCTAGGTGGTGCCGTGGTGCCAGCAGAGGAAGGCCCTTCTCCAGTTCCCCCAGCCTTATTCACAGATGTCGGAGCCTTGGTGGACGACTGGGAGAAATATCTGAGAAGCATGGCCGATGATGTGGATGAACAAAACCCCGATACATCCACAGACATCTCCTCCAAACCCAAGAGACAGGAGGACAACCTTTTCTCACAGGTGCACTGTTTAATGCGCGAGAATAAAGTGATGCATGGTTTATCTTACCCAGAAGACCATTTGAATTGTATTTGTGTTTAATTTAACGAATAACTGAATCTTTAAAGCATGTGTACAAAGTAAACTGTGGTTAATTACAGCACTTTAACACAAAATACACCCTAGTAACATAAAAGAGTGAAAATCAACCCTTATAAACTGTAGGTCTTGCGGGTTTCCTTCGGTTACATAGACGGCTTCTCTTTGTTTCCATATGTATTTATTTCAGCTTGATCTGAACATCAAAATCTATTTTTAATGTTTCCAGACACAGGACTCCTTTCTACAGCAGCTGGAGGGAGAATATCAATCCATCATCTCAGCTTTGCGTTCCAAACTGGACTCCAGAGCTGCTCCTCCCATTCTGCACTTGGACATAGTCTACCTTCAGGAGGAATCTCCCAGAAGTCCGTCTGTCTTTACTCCATCTACTGGAGCACCAGACCACTCCCACCCACCCTCCTCTTCCTGGGTATCACAGAAGCCTTGGTCAATTCTGACAGCGTTCATGAATGATGTTAAGAAATTAAAGGCGCAAAGTGGGATTGCGATGGAAGCAGGATCGCAGAGTGAAAGAAGTGAAGAAGCTACTGCTAATGAGAAATGGAGCGCCACGTCAGAGGATTTGACATTCTCTGAGAATGGAGACAGAACAGAGTCAACAACTGTTCTCCAGCCAGTGACTGAGAGCACTCCCACAGAGACCGCTGACCTCAGACAGACTGCTGTCGAGCCTTTAAGTCTTCACAGAAAATACAGGAGCCTTGTTCACAGGAGGCAAACGACCGGCGCCAACATGAAAAGTATGTGCCACATCTTTATTCAGACAAGTTTCATTAAATATATTCCAAAATAATGCATGTGCTCAAACGTGTTCGTTTTCCCCCTGTAGTTTGTCCTGGAGTGAAAGAGTCTTCACAGAAAGTCAGCCAAGTCAGAGACTCTTACAGCTGGGTGTTAAACATCCCGAGCAAGAATCTCCACATGAACTTCCAGGAGGTAAGTCCCAGGACATAATGTGCATGCAGTATTCTTTTGGAAACGCTCTTTTAATGAGCTCTCTCATTTCTTTAGGTGTTAGTTGATCTGGGCTCCAAGAATGACAGAGGACTTTACCAAGCGCGGGTCAGAGCTGTAGTTGGAGGACGACCTTTGACCTTCTACAGTCTTGTGGGCCTAGAAAACGATTCTTTCTACCGCAGCGTGCCGAGGATCATCGCTTTGGCACTGGAGGCTCTCAAGTCTTAACTGCTAACAACGCTAAAGATGAGAGAGGATGGAAGAAAGTCTCTCCAAGTGACCTGAGAAACCGTTAACAGACAGATGCGTTTAAAGCGTGCACAGACTTTACTTCTTGCCTCTGCTGTTTCCTGACTTTGACTCTAAACGAAAAACATGAATGTATCGACCCACTTACTGACCACCAGTCACACCACAAGCTTTTGTATGTGGTTGTAGACGCAGCCTTGTCTAACTTATGAACCTGAACAAAAATGATAAGTTATTCATATTGTCTTTTACAAAGGTTGAGCCTCTTGTAAAGCACATACGCAATATATATATTATGTAAAGTTTATTCTTGCAATATTTATTTGTATAGAGAAAAGTATTTGTATTTTTGTAAAAAAAACAAAACAAAAAAACAAAGGTCTATAAATAAAACTGTTATTAATGCTATGGGATGCTGTGTTTAATGTAAGGAAAGATTGAGTTAGCAGTAATGCAGCTACTGATCCTCCTGTCTTTGTGACCCCACGTTCGTTCATTCATTCCACCCTGTGAGCAGAGCTTTACGGTCAGTGCAGCAGCTGTTACTGTGATGACAAGAACCTCCATGATTTCTCTTCTTAAGATGGGTAATTTTAACAGGATCCAAAAATACACCACTCTCTAGAGTCTCTTATTGTCTGTCATTATCCACAACTGGCAAGTTTAAAGGAAGTGGAACTCTTTGAGAGCAACAAACAGGCCCCCATCATTGCTTTGTGTTGACTTTTGCTGCTTTAGTCCTGTATGTGAGTCCTTAAATGATCGGCTGAATAAAGCCAGTACTTAACGTTGCGATCACAGACAGGTAATTTCCCTGAAAAGGAATATACAGAGGCAAGACAGCTGAGTAAACACGCAGATACATACCTCTGTTACATCACATTAACGCCTGCTTTTGGCGCGCGTGCTTAAGTGTGTGCATTTTTGTGACGAACATGCACGTACACACACACACACAAACATGAGTAATGACAGGACACAAATGTGCTGGCATCCAGGGCCTGGCCACTCATCACAGATGCTGAGCTGTACAAGACTTCCCACCTGTTGTCTTCTCTGCTGTTTGTCAGGTTTTTTTTTTTTAGTTTCTGGCTTGTTGTGCTCTTCTTCTCTTTAACACCAGATCTGTTTAATCCCTCTGTTGGAAAGAATATATTTAACTGAGACTCCTGCTGGAAGTGGAGTTTTAGATATCAGTGCTGTACCGAGTGTGCTCTGAGTTCATTACAGACAGTTACATTCATGTAACACAGTGAGCAACAATAGACAGGTGCACTGAACAAAATTATAATGTGACATGTTTAACACTGGAGGGCAGCCATGGACAGAGTACAATGGTCAAACTATGGGTGTGTGTCTGTGTGACAGCTGGCTATGCAGTGCTGGAAATCCACTTTTGGATTTTACCCTAACAATCACCCAGCCACCAACCCCCAAACTTCAGCCTTCCCATCAACCCGAGCTTTGACCTTTGGTGGGAAGCACACACGTGTGCCTGCCAGCAACTGCACCGAGTCCATGTGTGTCACATTAGTGGTTGAGGGTTTGTCTCGGACAGCACTGCACAAAGACACGCTGATGGATTTTGGACCTCCGTGCACTCTGCCACTCTTTATAGGAGTGTTGGTGTTTTGTGCCACAGGTAGGAACACTAAGGAGCCACTGCACAGTTTGAGTGAAGCAGTTTGGGTTTCCTGTTGCTATTAAGTGATTTGCATGCTGTTGTTTTTGAAGACCGTGGTCGAACAAAGATGCAGATTTTTTAAGTGTTGCTTAGAAACAATATGCTTTTTTTTTTTTTTTTTTTTTTTTTTTTTTTTTTTTTTATGTTTATTTTTTTTTTTCTTTTTTGTTATTTTTCCACAGTTTGTTAGTAAACTGAAATAATCTTTTGTGCATTGGTGTTTTTTTTTACAAAACAAATATTTTTATTATTTACTTCTGTCTCTTCATTGTTTATTTGATTATTACAGGGGCAGGCAACTCCAGGCCTCAAGTGCCGGTGTCCTGCAGGTTTTAGATATCACTTCAAGACATGTTGAGGAGGTATTTAGCAATTTGAATCAGCTGTGTTGGATCAAGGACACATGTAAAACCGGCAGGACACCGGCACTTGAGGCCTGGCATTGCCTACCCCTGGATTATTACAACAAAGTTTCTCAGGGAAATTAAACTCAAATTTTATTTCAAAATATTCATGGGAGACACTTTTTACCCATTGAGGAGATGAAAGAAGTAAGTAAAGATACCTAATTTTTCTGTCTTAATAAGTTCTGAAGACTACATTTCCCATCATGCAGCTCAATAGCATCTTAAATCAAATGCCCATACCGCCTATATACTCACTTCTTTCATCCAGTTTTTTGTTAATAATTTTGCCACAAACTGAAACCATGGTAACCATGTTGTAATCTCAAACATCACAGTAGACCTGATGCAACTCCTTTTTATAACTGGAGCAAATATTCCTCATGAGGAGCAGACTATACAAGAGATACGATCGAAAAGTTGTGGGGATCGTCACATAAACATAAAAATCTATACAAGTCCTCTGGACCTATTTCAGCACGGATGCTATATCTGCATCACTTCACAGAAGTCCCATTTTGTCCCCTTGCATCTGTGTCTCTAACAAGTTAAAATATCAGATGTACTGGAAGACATCTGGACGTGCCTGAGAAGATCTTGACCAGAAGATCAGCCGAATTCAAATCTTTTACAGATTAATAGCTTTATTTGCTGATTCCCACGGCTTTTTGGATTGTCTGGATATTTTACCTGCTATAAAAATGCACAGATCAACCCTTTAAATCAGCCTGCTTTGTCGTGGCTGTTCATGTTCTTGCGTGCAGCCTCAGCAGCCAACCTTGAAAGGGAGCTGTTTAAGGATTTGATGAAGGGTTACAACAAGAACGTTCGGCCCATGGAGAAGAGTGGAGACATCACTAAAGTCTCCATCAAGATGACGCTCACCAACCTTATCTCTCTGGTGAGTAAAGCTTGTCCTGGTGTGTATGATTAGCCAGTGATGACCACAACCATAACCATAATTATAACATTAGACTATCAGAATACATCATTTTTATTTTTTATTAAATTATTCTCGCAAGCCATAAGCAAAGTCTAACTGACACACATCAAAAATTTAATATTTTTGCCTTCTTCAAAACATAGGACAGGCTAGGGTTAGAGCTTGGGTTATCATCTATAATGATGTCAGAGGGGTAATGTCTATGGTTGCAATGTTTACCAAACTGTGTCCTCAGAATGAAAAGGAGGAGGCTCTGAGCACCAACGTCTGGATAGAAATGGTAACTTTTGGAGGTCTTTTTTTTTTAGCTTCTTTCAAAAATGCCCAGTTTATGCATGTGAAAGGAAGTCAGACCTGCAGTGTTTCTGTGTGTAGCAATGGTGCGACTACAGGCTCAGATGGGACCAGCCACCCAGGTCAGCCCTGTATGGGAACATCACTTCTAACCTGCGTGTCCCCTCCAAAAGCATCTGGCTGCCTGACATTGTACTGGAGAACAAGTGAGTGAATCCACCTTCGGATATGAATTTTCCGTTGAGATATGAGTTTCACGGTTCGGCAGCCATCATGATACGTCTCTGGGGACTTATTTGGGCTGTTTGTTGAAGCATTATAAAATATTAATTAACAATTAATTCATTTTCAGGATAAATGGGAACATAAAAAGTGCATTTATACAATCACCCATCAAGTCATTTATCACAACATTGTGAAGTTGTACTCATAGTTGATTCTGATATTTGTTTAGTCAGAAGACCAGTGGGTTAAGTCAGGTTTCTCTGGACTAACTAGTCTGATTAAAGTGTTTTAAATGTACCTAAAGTACTTTGAATAGTAAACCAAACAATGTGTGAGAGGCAAAGAAAGGAGTCACCAAAGACAAAGATGTAGCAGGCTTTTTTTTTCAAATCAAAACTTTGGTTCTGTTTTCTTTGAGCCACACCAACCCTAGTGAAAGGTAAACATTAGATCGTGTTTCTAAAATCTCCTTCCCACTGTGCTCGCTGAGGAGGAGCACAGCGCTGCAAAAATGGAAGCAAAGGGCCGAGTTTAGGTAAAAGAAGTCATGAGACATATTGTGAGTGAACTTCAGGTAGTGCTTTCGGGTTCTGCACGCTCACACTGTTAGAGGCAGATTTTGTTTTTAATACTATTGCAACCTTCCACCATTTAAAAACACATATGGGAGTATAAGAGTCTTCCTTGACTTCTTTCAATCACAGTATGATGACAGATGTATTTGTTCCCAGGTAAAGTTTCTCTGATCTAAGCCAAATCTACAAGTCTGCACATGTGAAATTTACATGAATGAGGCCTGATGTATGCATGCATGCACGAATAAACTGCAATAAACTGCAGATAAACCTCACACCATCTTTCTCATCTTCCTTCTGGTCTGTAGCATTGATGGACAATTTGAAGTAGCTCTTTACTGCAATGCACTGGTGTCTCCTGATGGCTGTGTGTCCTGGCTGCCTCCTGCTATTTACCACAGTGCCTGTGCCATCACCGTGAACTATTTTCCCTTCGACTGGCAGAACTGCACCATGGTCTTCCGGTAAGAGATCAGCTGGGATTTGGTGACCTGTACAAAACACAAGCAATCACAAGTCTTTCACCCCCAACCGGTCAAGGCAGATCGTTGGCCCTCCCTCAGCCTGGTTCTGCTGGAGGTATTTTCCCATTAAAAGGGAGTTTTGCCTTCCCACTGTCACCAAGTGCTTGCTCATAGGGGGTTTTCTCATTGTTGGGGTTTTCTCTGTATTATTGTAGGGTCAGCTGTTGTTGTAATTTGTTGTTATATTAATAAAATTGAATTTAATTGAACTGTAAAGAATTTTGGAGGAAATGTGTAGGCCTGTAGCTCTCTGTGATCCTTGGCATGTTGTCTGGGATTGAGAAACATGAATGAACATGAATGATTTAGGGTGCTGTTTAAAAGGCTGATGCATGACATGTAAAAAGAATCCAGAGTGTCTAAATCAGCAGCAATCAGCATCAGTCGTGTTACCTTCTTGCCCTTCCGATGAAGGTGTTGACTGTGGACTCTGACCGCATGTTCTGTGCCATGTGCTCAGCTCGCAGACTTACAGCGCCAATGAGATCGAGTTGGTTCTCACAAAAGAAGATGACATCACATTGGAGTGGGTGGATATCGACCCAGAGGCCTTTACAGGTATTTGAGAATAGATTTGAAATTAGTGAACACAATAAAGACATCCATTGGTTCATATAAAGAACAAGAAACTGTTTTTCTTGTGATAAAAGACTATTAAAGACTTTTATTTTGTGTTTTTTTTAGAGAACGGAGAGTGGATTATCAGACACAGACCAGCCAAGAAAGTGATCAACACTCAGTACACCAAAGATGACCTGGAGTACCAGGAGCTGGTCTTCTTTCTTATCATTCAGAGAAAGCCTGTCTTCTACATCATTAACATTATTGCTCCCTGTGTCCTCTTCTCCTCCCTTGGCCTGCTAGTCTACTACTTACCTGCCAAAGGTTCTTCTTCTTCTTACTTTGTGTAAAGTGTGATCATAAACCGATCAGGCATAACATCTTGACTACCTGCCTAATATTGTGGTGGTCCCTCTTTTGCTGGACTCCACTAGAGCCCTGAAGGTGTGCTCTGGTATCTGTCACCAAGTTTTTCATAGTCTGCAACAATCTTTAGATAGGTGGTATATGTCAAAGTAACATCCACATGGATGGCAAGACCCAAGGTACATTGGGTCCTGCGCTCCAGGTACAAGGTACCCAAAGCACATTGAGGCGACTGTTGTTGTAATTTGTTGCAATATAAATAAAATTTATTTGAATTGAACTGTAAAGAATTTTTGTGTAAATATGTAGGTCTGAAGCCCCATATGCAACAAACTGCAGTGCACTGTGCATTCTAACCCTTTTCTATCAGAACCAGCATTAACTTTTTCTGCAATCTGAACTACAGTAGCTCATCTGCTGTGTCGGACCACACGAGCCAGCCTTCCCTCCCCATGTGCATCAGTGAGCCTTGGCTGCCTATGACCTTGTTGCTGGTTCACCACTGTATCTTCCCTGGACCACCTTTAATAGATACTGATCACTGCAGATCAGTAACACCCCATAAGAGCTACAAAATTTGAGATGCTGTGACCCAGTCGTCTAGCCATCACAAGTTGGCCCTTGTTAAACTCGCTCAAATCCTCATGCTTGCACATTTTTCCTGCTTCTAACCTCAACTTTGAGGACAAAAGGTTTACTTGGTCCCTAATATAGCCCATCCACTAACAGGTGCCATGATGGAGAGATAATCACTGTTATTCACTTTACCTGTTATAATGTTGTGCCTGATTGGTGTATGTAAACAGTGAGTCAGGATTTCATTCATACTTTGACCTATGATCATGGCAGTACAGTGATGACCTAGCCATTGATGCATACATTAGGTCAAAACTGCACCACCCTGACTGAATACTGATTTCGGTTTTGCAGCTGGTGGTCAGAAGTGCACCATGTCTGTTGTCACTCTCCTGGGCCAGACTGTGTTCCTCTTCCTTATTGCTAAGAAGGTTCCAGAGACTTCTCAAGCGGTGCCTCTTATTGGAAAGTAAGCAGCTCACTTTTAGATTTCAGCTCAGTTTTAAGTTTGTGCTGAAAATGATACGAACATTTGACTGCAGGTATCTGATGTTTGTGATGTCGGTGACCACCATGGTAGTGATAAACAGTGTCGTAGTCCTCAACGTATCCCTGAGAACCCCAAACACTCACAAAATGGCAGACAAAGTCCGGAAGGTGAGGCTGTGTCTGAATCATTTGAAGATCTTTTAAAGCTGCTCAGTGAAGGGAAAACAAGTCTATTTACCTGTGATTTCATCTTAAACCCTGTGTCACCCTCAGATCTTCCTAAACATCCTGCCTCACCTACTTAGGATGCAGATGCAACCCTGGACACCAAACACTGGCAATGCATCAGAAATTAGAAATGGTGAAAGTGTGTCTGCTGGCAGGAATGGTGTCCACCTGGTTCCCTGCCGTCGCCGCAGCTCTATCACTGTCATCACCAAGGCGGAGGAATACGTAATGAAAACAGCTCGGTCTGAGCTCATGTTTGACAAACTCAGAGAGAGAAATGGATTGATGAAATCAGTGCTGGAGAAGCTACGTAAGTATTTGAAAGAGTTTGCCACACACACACACACACACACACACACACACACACACACACACACACACACACACACACACACACACACACACACACACACACACACACACACAAAAAA